>OMPJ01028037.1:8894-63725 GCA_900312935.1 Carapus acus
TGCTCGAGGTTTCTTCCCTTTAATGGAAGTTCTTCCTCGCCACTGTTGCTTATGGGGGATATGTTGGGTCTCTGTGTGTCCATCCCACAGACCTTAACTGTTAACATGCTGAGGAGCACTACTTGCTCAATTTTTGTATTATGATTCGGCGCTATACAAATTAAATTCACTTGACTTGACTTGACATGCTTGGTGATGAAATCACCGACCATTAAACTTGGACACTACAGATAAGGAATTTGATGGAATTGTGGAAGATGAATGATTTAACACATGAGTGTATTTTTCTGTATTAGTTACAAAGGAACAATATTTGTTATTGTGAATGAGGTGAATTAAGTTCAGCTAACCTGACTGTTTTGTTTCTCTTTACACAGTACATATTTTAATATGCGCCATTATAACCGCATTATGTGCGCCTTGACAATAGACCCGCCTTAGTATGAAGTGCGCCCAGTGGTCCGAAAACCATGGTAAACCAACTCGATCCAAACCAATTCTACGCTATAAAAATGAAATAAAATAAAATGCTCTCCACTCAAAAAGCCACTGCAGTAAGAATTAATTTGCCGTCGATTGTCTTGCTCCTTCTGATTGATTCTGTGACATGTTTCACCTGTGGCAGTTCTTTGGTGACCATTGCAATTACCTCTTCTCTTACTGGTATTCACTCACCAAGAGTTCAGGTCAACAGAGAGGAGGAGAGGATGAGCAGTTTGTGTATGGAGAAGAGAGGAGGACCCAAACACATAAATGGTTGGGCTCAGATAGCAATTTAAGAACAAATAGCACCACAAATAGTAAAGGTACAACATAAACAACAACATGAATATCGAAAATTAAACCAAGGCACAGATCGCACAGATTAACAGAAAACAGACAAACAGGGTCCGAAGAACAGTCAAAAACTGAACCACCGCTCCCCAAGATCCTCCTCACCAACGCCAGGTCCCTGGTCGATGAACTAACTTTACAGCTGCATTCTGCTGCTTTCCCATTCAAACCCTTTTTAATGCGCTGGAGCTCAGCACCCATCGGACTTTAGTTACACAACATGAATCGTAGTAATGACAATACAAATTCCTGATTCCCGATTGTGGGGGCCAGGCGCAAGATTGGAAGGACAAGTAAAGCCAGGGGTAACAAACACTAGGATGCATTCAGAGGGAGAGGCAGATGTGAACACCAACAACAACCAGGAAAGGCCAGATAGAGACACAACCACCAACAGAGGCTCAGAGTTGACATATTATGTTGAGGACTGGGAGCAGATGGACCATACAAACAGGACCAGGCGCAACACATGCTACTTGCGCAACACATTCAAGTGTGGACAGCAGTTACACAACAGCAGTGAAGACAAAGACAACATACAAACCAAGACAAAGGAGCAATTTACAGGAAATATCTCAAATATCTTAATAAGCTTGATGATAGAGAGTGCAAAGTCAAGTCAAGTCAATTTAATTTGTATAGCGCCAAATCATTACAGGAGTTATCTCAAGACTCACAAAATGGAGCAGGAAGTGCTCCTCTGCATGTTAACAGTCAAGGTTATAGGGTGGACACACCTTGACTGTCCATGTTGAAAGTACAATAAAGAATTCAACTTAATTTGTTTTTTTTTAGAAATGTTGTGAATGCAGGGCGCTTGAGGAAAAGGAACAAGCGCCACGTTTTGACCCTTAGAAATGCATACACTACACAATGAAGATAATTTTTAACAAAGGAATATCATTTGGTATATCTCATAAAGTAAGGCAACTTTCCTTTTGAAGACAGCAATACATGTCATTAATGTATTTTTACACATGCAATTGTGTCTGAATGCAAATAGAAGACACGAAAATCTGATTTTGCATTGATATGCATAAAGTATGCAGTTATGGTTGATGGGGATCACATATCTGCAGTGCAAGGAACAAAGTGCTTAGTTGATGGAGGAAAACAGCATTTACATGATGATTATATGGCATCAAATATTTGTACACATGTCTATTTCACGGCAGTGGTTGTGACTCCAAAAGGACCATCACTGTAGACAAGCAAGGTGAAAAAAAATCCAAGGAAAGTTGGTGGGCTGCACCAACTTTCACTTTCTTCGGTGCCCTCTATTTTAAATGTGTTAAGTAATGGAGTATGAGTTTTGTCCTTACCTGTAAAATATGGAGGACACAAACATTTATAAATTCTCTGGTCTGGATCTGTGGAGCCATTGCTCACACACACGCCTTTATTTTTACATGGGTTATCAGCACAAGCTTCAAACCTCTCACAAAACCTTCCAGAGTGGCAGTGGTGGCAGTGACAGTGGTATGCATCATCCCAGATGCTTGTCTGACAAATGCCATTCCCAGAGCAGAGTTGAAGTAAAGGAGAACTCTGGCAAACGTTGGCTTTTACAGTAAGGTTGAGCCTTAAGCCAAATCTACACAGCTGTGTGTCTTCATTGTGCACGGCAATAAAGTAATGGTGCCCTGGGACCAGCCACTTGGCGTCCAGTTCCTTGATCTCGTTGATGGTGTGGGGGAAAATGAACTGATCTCTTAATTTTACATCCATGAAGCAGCTTTCAAAATTTTCCTTTGAGACATTCACGAGTTTGATGCCAAAGGACTTCAGCGTCTCATCAAAGGCCATCTCCAGTCTGTCCCCGTACTGCAGCTGCATTGGGCATATTTGCGGGAATCTCAGAGGTCCATGAGTCCACTCCTCTCTCACCTGAGCACCCCAACATTCAGAGAAGTGTCCGCAGATGTTTTCCACGAGTGTCCAGTTGATTTGCAGTTTATCCTGCGGGTGTGGATTTCGCCATTGGACTGAAGGTTGTCTTTTGCAGACTGTTTGTGATTGGACAGCACAGCTTTGAAAGAGTGTACAAACAGCAAGGAAATGAAAAACGGCCTTTTCCATGTTTGTTTTCTTTATATCAGGATCAATGTCAAAGTTTCAAATCCAATGCAGACTCAGCGTGGTTCAAAGAAACCAATGCAGTCTCCTACTTCACTTCAAGATGCAATTCCTTGATTTTGGAGTCCATACGATGAGTGCCTGTGAAAGAGACATTGTGTCATTAATGAATGAAAACATTATTTGCTGCTCAAAATCTCAGCTGCTCTAACCAGAATCTACTGATTGTAGCTGGAGTTTTCCTAAAATTACTTTTTGAACTGAGTTTGTAGGAACCTCATGGGCTTGTGAGGCCAAAACATTGATACTTTGATCCATGTGAAAAAAATATAAGAATAAACAGCTGTACAATTCACTATTAACATATTGAACAACGTAAGGCACAGCTTGAAAAGAGAGTCCTGAGGAAATACATAGCTATATGACTTAATTAAGTGTATTTTCTTCTTCTGAGTGCTGAGAATTTTACCATGCTGCATGTCTTGAAAAGACGCCTTTCCTCCACAGTTATCTCGTTGATATCTGAACCGGCACTGATTACTTATCAATAACTAAACTGAACGTATCACTGCTAAATCTGAACGTTTTCATGTGCCTCAAAAGTTTTTTGCAATTTTTCTATTTGGTTGAACTTTTGTCATCTAAAAAGCATTACAGAATTTGACTTACGTTAATTGCTAGAAAGAAAATCTATACGGAAACATCATAATGGCAGGTAGAATGACAATATAGTTTGTTCAACTACAGGAGAGACTGTTTCTTCTGCCATGATTGACAGAGGCCTAAGTAGTTCCTGCAAACCAGCAAGTCCCAAAAATAGCAAAATAACTTTATTCTTTGATGAATAAAGATAAGCGTTTGCCTAAAACTTGTGTGTTTAGTGTATATATCTACACACTGTGCATATGCACACTTTTGACATGAAAATCCATCCTAAAACGGAGGTGCTGTAGAGGAGTACTGCTAAACAGAAAGACAGTACCAGTGTCATTTAGTGCCAATCAATGCAACTATTTCTTTTGAGATATCAAATGTAAAGTATTAGTCACTTATTCAACTATTAGTATTTAATCCGAATTTGCATGATTGTTCCGTTACCATGATGCAAATCCTTGTAATATATCAGACAAAGTAAATGGAATTAATTAACAATCGACAGTTAACAATTAATTTACAAATTATAGTCAAGTTCACTTGGTTTGTGATTGTGTATCTGGGCAATGCAACATTTCCAAAAGTGTATATCAGGCTAGGCCACACGTGTTCACATGCCCTCAGCAAGAAGCCTTCTGAAATTTGCTATAGCTTTTGTGAACGCAACACGCTGCGAATGTAGCCTGCCTTTTTTGTCTTGGACAATCTGTCAATGTCTTGGGCAGTTTGTGATTATTCTAAATTCTTGTACATCACCATGTTTGAAGTCAAAGTGCTGACCACCACGGTGCACAAGTGGGATGCTGTCAATAATCTACCGTATTTTGCTCACCATAAAGCGCACCGGATTGTAAGGCGCAGTCTCAATTACGGGGTCCATTTCCGTACTTACGCCACACATAAGGCGCACCGTACTATTCGGCGCATACTAAAACAAAGTAACAGAGGTAAAATATGAGTTTGGTTGAACTTTATTCTATTTTTCGGAGTCAGTCTCGTTGCTTGGTGGCTGTTCAGCAATGATGCCGGCTTTCGGGAAAGCTCGGAGAACAGTCAAAGCAGATACCTTAGCCCAGGATTCCACAATCCATTCACATATGGTGGTGTAACTCGCCTGTTCCTGCCTCCCAGTCTTAGTAATGATGTATTCGCCGTCTCTCATCCATCGCTCCCACGACGCTCGCAACTTCACTTTGAACGCCCTGTTTATGCCCTGAGTTCTTCTGTTAATACTCCTGAAATGATGGCAAGCTCCCAATTCATTCTCCTGCTTCCTCCACTTCCGAACCATGAATTTGTTGATTTTGAATTCTCATGTCTCCTCCATTTTTGGGGGTCCTTAGCCAAACAAATGTTGTTTCGCAGCATACTAGTGGTACAGTATACCTGCAGGAGGCCTGACTGAGGTAAGCGCACGTCTTGTATGTAGCTTTACGTAATGTTCTCTAATTGGTTTATCGCTGCCAGCGTACGTAGTATACGTATTGCGTCCCTCTGTTGGTGGGAAATGATCCGACAGTCAATCAAGCGCATCAGGAAAATAAACCTATGTTTATTAGTTAACAATCAATCAATTAGTCAACAACCTGGTTCCCTCTCTTGGTCCATGTTGATGTTTCTTGACAAAGTGACATTCTGTAAAGTGTGTATCTGGATGGGGCACAGTTGCTGTCATTTTATCAGTAAGATAATTCAGGTGTATTTTAGGCGATGCAGTTTGTAGGTCAGTGCACATTCAAACAAAACTTAAATTGTCATTCAAGCACTGGTGGGCCATATACGATGATGCAGTGGGCCGCATTTGGCCTATGTGCCTCAAATTTGACACCTCTGGTTTATTGAAAGTCATTCAAACGCTCATTGGCCACATGCAATGATTCAGTGGGCCGCATTTGGCCCCAGGTCTTGAGTATGATACATTATCTACATGTATAGTGTAGTGTCGTGTCTTAAAAGAACAGACCTATATCAAGACAATCTTTTAAGCGATTATGGGGCAGGTAAAATAGGGCAGCCAGGCGTGGCCCCCGGGCCTTGAGTTTGTCACATGTGACACAGAGGCATAAATGGTTTCATTGTCTCCGGGGTCATATTTTTCATCATGGAAACTGCCGTCTAGCAGCTCGATCATAATCGCATGTGATTCAGCTGACCAACAACTGTGTCGTGGCGCATTAAAATCCCAGAAACTTTCTACACGGAACGATGTTGTCACATCTAATAATCTCTCCCCTCCTGCTTAGGCCTGACATGCCAGCATCAGTCACAGCGCTGCGCTACGTCATATTCCCTTAGCGTACACAAGATAGTGAAGCCTTCAACACACACACACACTCACACACATACACACACACACACTCCCCCGATCGGTCGGGAAAAGGGCTGATAGGACCAAACACATGATGAAAACTCATAACACGCCGAGTATGAAACATGCTGAGCATGTGGTGATAAAGTGAATCAGCTGTGAGGGGGCGTCTGTGGGGACTCATTTACATGCAGCGAGTTCCACTGTTGTCCTCTGCAAAGGAGAGTGCAATATTTAGAGAAATCAAACACACAACATACAAACAAGTTGGCCACAATGGAAATTGAATTGTATAAAAGAATGAGATAGACAGAATTGCCTGCTCAGTAAGCAGAGCTGAGGCTCAAGCCATAATATGTTTGAAACATATTGAGAGGAATACTCTAAAAGAGGTTACAATTTAAATTAAATTTGTGTTTTCTCTCTGGTTCTCAAAGTCTGTTTAATACAGTGAAGCATTTGATGTGTTTTTGTGGATAATGTAAAGACGTGCTGAAGAAGCATAAAGTGTGTTACGTCCTCCCTGTAAATCTCAATGCTTATATCCTATTTTTGGCAGGGATAGTTCGGGTTTTTTGGCATGGTTGTTACACATTGCGCAATGTCGATATGAATCCAGTGTGAACATCCTGAGGTGAGCACACACGCAAGTGGTTGTGATCGCATACACTGCACTTTGTCTTTGGAGGCAAGCATGGATAATACACATATCAGCTTTTGCTTATTTTGACCTTGAAGTATTCTGCCATCTTGTGTGCAGAATAATGATGTTTATCTTACTTCAGTTATGCGGAAATTGGATGTTCAGATTGAGATCAATTTATTAAATATTGAACACATATTCCATCGTAACTGGCCTGGATTTGAGTTGAAAAAAATCTGAATTGTGCTGCTCAGGCTGTCATAAGATAATTCCAATGTGGGTCACATGTTGGTAGGAAAGTCATATCTGTGTATGAAGGTGTGAGGTGTGAAGGTGGCGTAAGACCTATTTTTCCCCTTTTCTATGCACGTTTTTCAATGTGTGCGATTTTGTAGATGCAGTTTTCATATAATTTCCATCTCCGTGGTTAATGACACTGGGGCTTAAGTTCTTCTGCCATGCTCAGCATTGAATGGAGCACAATGTGTCCTCTCTCCGACAGCAATCCTCTCTTTTTTATATGGAACAATTCATTACTCAGGTATTTGTATGCCAACAAATTAGTCACTGGGTGAGTTTACGCGTCTCCCATATTCTCATTAGGGATATCTGGCTGAAACATCACCCTCACACAAAAATTTGTCCGATTCCATCTCAGAACCTCCAGGATCATTTAAAAACAGGAAAAAGCACACTTGATCTCTTTCCCTCCAACTTAATTAGTCAGTCAGAAGTCAAGTCACAAACCAGTGGAGCAAGATTGAGCAGACAAGACACTTTGACATACCATCTTAAAAATGCTAGGACGGGAAATGACAAAAGACAGTGCAGTGTTGGGACACAAATCCCTCTCAGGACTTTGGACATAAATATATTTCACATAATGATTGTTTTCACAGTGGGTGTAATCGGAAATATTTTACAGCAAATCTACGGTCTGGTTTGCCTGTTCCTTGTTTATGCTGACAACGTGACGGCAAAAGTTGTGATTAGGATGAGTCAGGTTGGATATCGAATTTTGCATTTCATCTTTTTTTCCCATTTTTTTCACGATAATGTGATTTCTGAGCCCACTCATGTCGATCAAGACAGTTAGATGAGTGCAAAAATGTAAAGCAATCTGCCAATGTTTGGTCAGATGATAAGTGCGCCATCTCTAATTCAAACAGGAATTAGAGCAGAGGGAAAGAGTTGGAGGTCAGCAAATGTAGTAACCTTTGCAAATGCAAAGCATGCAGGGCATTGGAACCATGAAACCTGGCCCTAACATTACCACTATTGTGGTTATGGCACCTGCGATGATCGGCCCATTTTGCACTCTCAGTACAAACTGTGTCATAATGTTCACACCCGTCCAGTCAATATGTATTGCAAATAAATGATTAATCAAACGTTGACAGCCGCCTTCTCCAAAAAGCGCAACTGCGTTAATAGCAGTATAATTTATTTTCATTTGTTGGAGGAATTGTACACTTTGTATTGCGACTGAAATCACAATGAGTACAGACACTGAATATTGGAAAGACAGATAATCAAAGAGGTAAATAATTCACCAGACAGACACATTATACGGAGGCTGGAAATCATGGGCTAAAGGGATGAAAATAAGATTTGTGCATATTTACGGAGAGAAGAGTTGGCTCACATCCAAATTCACACAGAGGAATGTGGCAAGGCAGTAGAACATCGCCAATCTCGCCACCAAAATTGCTGTGCAGCGCTGGAATGTCACTGACACTGAGTCCTTGCCGTGCCTTGCATGAAGCACCACAAGAGAAGAACAAGCAAAAAAAGTACTTCCGCTGCTTGCCGTGCCCAATAAAAGACAAACACTCAGCTGAAACGAGGAAAACAAAAACAAAATGAGTCACAGTTAGAGGCCAAGCAGGAGCTGCCAAGCATTTTTAAATTTTCCTCAGCAATAAGGGAAATTGAGCGCTGGTGCACGAAAGGACACAATAGATCCCGTGGTGCATATTCTTACTATAAATTACATTTGAATTTTTTTCACTTTGAGTGCTGATAGATTTTTTTATTTTTTGATTCAAAGAATTTCATCAAATTTGTATCATCCAACATCGAGCTATTTTGGATTTTAGAGATTCCTGTCATTGAAGAAGGTTAAACCTGTTCACAAAAAAGAGGTATCAAATGCAAAAAGGAATCATATTTTTCTCAGTATTTGCTGTTGTGTTTGAATGCTAGATAAGGAATTTTTCCTGGCCACCAAGATGCTGTCGAGGTATTGATCATCCAGAGCACTGGGATTATACTGAAAGCCACCGAGGTAATAAAGGCCGCTGGGTTAGGTGCAAAGCTCCGTACACGGGGGTCATCTAAAGGTCCGCTGGTGCCGACTGCCCAAAGTCGCTCAGGCTAACCTATATTACTAAATGCCAGTCATGCTCGGGTGCAAAAATTGCAGGAAGTGAGAATCCCATCCCACTGTAGAGCTGCCATGTGACAGGATCATAACCACCTTAATCTTATTGTCTAATTTCATATCAACATATGCTGCAAGCCACTGAAAAACACACGCCTCAGCCCACATCCCCACAAAACTCACTCAGTACATCTGTGAATCATAAACCACTTGCCACATTGAGAGAAGGCTGAGAGATTGTTCTTTTCTCTTTTCTTGCCTTTTTACTTTAAATAGCCACAATTTGCCCGCGTTTACAAACCATGCTACTAATGCTAGCTAATGAGCCAGCGGCAGCTACTTTCTTTCATGGTGTTCATGCGTGACAAAGACGGTGGAGACCACTAATCTAAAGGGAGGACAAAAAACAATGATTTTCTTTTTATCTGGAAAATTGACGTCATGATCTTATTTATCAGATCTTTAATACCCTAGAGGCTGCAGTCGGTTATTCAGGTGTGCACACACCGCACACCGATGTGCTGATACACATCTGTGTGGATAAATATTTGCATTTCAGCAGTTTCTTAACCTCTCTCTACCATAGTCCCTGTTTGAAAATTGTAAATATTTGAATAAATACTTCAGATTTTACTTACAAGACTATAAAAACTCAATTGCTGCTGGAGCCCCCAGAAATATCAAAACAAAATATTCCCTACAAAGGCCTGAAAAACTGCTAAAGTCAGTTTTAAAAATCTAATTCAATTCTCTATCAAGTTAGCATAACGGATGGGTGCAATTAAACAAATAAGGCTCCCAGGTCCCTCAACAACCTCCATGACATTTGCCTCGTCATCTCTCATTTACAAGTAGAAAGAAAGTGTTCTATAAAAGTAGTTCTATTCTAAAAATGTGATGTTCTGTTTTGCCTCAGTATCAGAAAAAAACGCAGAAACTGTTTCTTTTTCATTGCACTTTTGCCAGCAAGATTTGACCAAAACAAAACTGAGCCATTGATGTCACTGCTGGGCCATTGGAGAACCGATCAGCAAAACCAGAAGGCTGCTGAGTGCAGCTACTGACAGACTGATCACCTCTGCATTCTGGGTGTCTAATCTGTATCATCGCAAATCAGTTAAAACAATGATGAGCAACCCATTCTGAAACCCTCAAAATACAGCCGTGGCTTCCATTTTTCCACTGAAAACTAAATTCAAACCTAATTCCAGGTCCATTTGGTGAATTTTCCCCATTCACGTCCCAGTAATGGCATGTGAATTACCACCTCAGAGGGGCTGCAGTGGCACTGGAGGTGTTTCCAACATTATCGTAATGTGGGTTCCTTTGTGAGCTCTGTTATTCCACAGAACATTGAAAAAAATCACAAAGGGGGATTCGTTCCGTGTGTGTAATGCCTCAAAGCAGGAATCAGCACGGGTTAAATTAGGCCAGAGCCAGGCACAGCACCAGCTGTGTGGCTTCACCCCTATGAATTGCTCATTTTTTGGAGTGATACTTTCATCAGTCACCAGATCCCCCTGTGGCCCACAGTGTTTCAGTTTATGTGGCTCTGTGGAAGAAAGGGTGTGTATCTTTGCAGTCTTTACATCTTTGAAAATAATTTCTCGGCATTTTGACATTAAACATAGACCTAAGAATGCCATATCTAGCGTAGAAGAAAATCAACAAATTATACAACAAGGGATGCATTCGCAAGTATTACGTTCACAAAAGCTACAACAAAATATGATGCAGCGGTGAAAGCTGAAGAACTCGCCCAAGCTTCATTGTCAGTTTCTAAATGGAGTGCTGCATACTGAGAGTGTGGGAGCAGTTGTGTCTGTACCACAAACAGATGTATAGAAATGTCACTTTGTCCAGAAACACCATCGTGGACTGAGTGAGCTTTGTATTTAACTTTCAAATTCATCATTGATTACATAATAATTGAGCAAAAAGCAAACATATTTTCACATCAACGCAAAGGCTTATGAAATATTGTTAAGTTAAACAAGTAAAAAACACAACATTTCAATATCCGTGAGTTAGTGGTCAGTAGTTGAAGGACACTTACACTGCCTTTATATCTGGCAGTTATGTCAACACCTATGCTGGTGTGGCCCTCAATGACAATGAGTGTGTCACCTCTGGCCAAAGGGAATTTTGTATTGAGTATCTTTTTTGACAGTGCTGAATTTCAAAACATCAATAAAGGAGTTATTTGTACAGTGAAATAACAGGCAATATTATAATTTTTCACTTGTTCAACTAATAAATTCCCCATTTGCATAAATGTAAAAATGTGCCACATTTTTTCTCTAATTATGATGTGCATACTTGCATTTTATCAAGAAAAGAAACCTATATTTATCAATTAATAATCGATCAACAAGTCAACAACGTGGTTCCCTCACATTGCTCCATTGTTTTTTCTTGACAAACTGACATTTTGTAAGGTGCGAATCTGGTTGGGACACAGCTTTCTTCACTTAAGCAGTAACATGATCCACGAGCATTTTGGGAGATGTAGTTTAAGGGTCAATGCACGTTTAACAGAACGACACTAAAACTGAGACAGTCACTCCGCGCTTGTGGGTCATATACAGTGACGCAGCAGGCCACATTTGACAGGCCTTGAATTTGATACCTCTGGTATATTGAAAGTCATTCAAGCGCTCATGGGCCACATACAATGGCGCAGCGGGCTGCAGCTGGCCCACGGGCCTTGAAATGACACCTGTGATATATTGGCACAGTCTTTTCAAGCACTGACACGCAAGATAAAATGATGCTGTGGACCACATTTGGCCCGGATGCCTTGAGTTTGACACGTGATCTGCAGCTTCTCTCGCCCCTTCCATTTAATTCAGTTGAGAGCGTCAGACCTCAAATTTTGTACACATCTTCCTCATCCTCCTCCTGTGAGTGACTAGTAGGCATTCAGAGTGATGATAAAATCTTGAGGTAGACTGCTAATTTCAAGATTTCTCGCAGTCTGATGATTTGGTTTCCTCCCGATTGCTTCACTCAAAAGTGCATTTCATATGGCAAAAGTTGCGGTATTAACCATACCAGTTAAAAGTCCATATAATGAATTCCAATTAAACTCATGTATTCAGAGTTCAACTATGTCAATTTCTTGGAAATTCTTTATAGACTTATATATAGACGTGAGCATATTACAGACACGCTTCAAGTAGTCCATGCAGACGATTTGGTCAGTGCTTTGTGTCTGCACAGACACGGGATTTACTCGGGAAAGATAATCTGACGAGGAGTCTGGACAAGTAGCCATCTGCTCCGTAGCACAATACACGTCAGCGTGCTGTGCATAGCCAATCCCACTGTAGTGTTACATCGAATGTGCCCACTGGAAACATGCTCACCATTTAGAGGAAAAGAGCGCTTCACTCCTGGAGGCCCACTTCCTATCCGCCCCTGTCCATTCAAAGTCCTTGAGCAAATTCTTAGTTGTCCAAAGGGAGAATTTCAGCTCACGTTGTTGGTACGCAGACTCAAGAGACGTGTTGCTGCAGCAATTGTACCGAGGCTGAGGGATGAAGGCAGCCCCACACCCACCTGCCCCTCCCTTCGAGGATTGGTTGGGTGGGGAGGATAAAGTCTGCCTGATTGATTATTTAGTTAGCCTTAACTAACTATCCATTAGGTAAACTGACTCATTATGTTGGTGAAACAACTTAAGTGACCCTGATTGAATATGGGACCTGAGGGATGACATAACTAAATAAAAATGTAATCAACTGGTTAGTGCAATAACTGTAATTGGACCATAGCAGCTCTGAATTAAAACAACAGTTTGATGAAGCCGGTTCTCCTGGAAGGGTTTCATTTGTTTGTGTGATAGCTGCATGTCATGCATTGACCTAAAATAACACTCGCATCTATTGAACATTATTGGTTAGAGCCAGATGAATTTTCAAACTAATGACACAGAAGCTGTTCGATTACAGCCAACATCCAGAGTGATCTTAAAAAACACTTAAATGTGGACTGCGTGACTTTTTTCTATTTCCAAAATAGATACATAAATAAAATTGGATTGAATACCGAAAGCCTGAGCATAAAGGTTACAAACCCAGGCTGCATTTGCTGACAAATACGATGACTAGTGTCCGCTGGGTACATTCTCTTTAAAAAACAAAAACAAAAATAGAGACAAACCAGAAACAAAGCAAAAAATCAAGTTTGAATGTTTTCATCAATGCTATGGGATGAACAACAGACAACATTTTATTTGAAATACACAGTAAAAGTGATGCATTACATCCTCTGATTTTTGAAACGTAGCTCGTAATTATCCAGTACTCTGAAAAATATGCATATATTACATTGTAATATACAAAACATAATCTCAAATAATCTTATATTTGCACAGATTATTCTGCAATTTCAAGACAAATCTGAAAGGACCATTCTCTTTTATTTTTTTATTTTCTTGAAAATATATCACAATGAAACACCTGGTTGACCTTATGGTTTGACATATTCAATTTGCTACATGTGACGCCAGGTGAAAGACATTTAAGTTCTCGAATTTTCTTTGCTTCCCCACTGTGACTAGATTAACGAGCTGCCCTTTTCCGTGTAACGTCGCCATATTTCCTACAGCTTTAGGAATCTTCATTAGATAAAGAAATATTGACCTTCTGCAGGTTTTACGAGAACGTATGACAAAGGAAAGCAAGCATTTATCTGTACAACTCTGCAAACTCGTCTCACCTCTCCACTGTACCGAATGATGCATCTTAACTTGCAGTTTGTTGGATTTTTACATACAAGATTATAACATATACTGTCAAATTTATGTGACAACTATTATCTTGCATATAATTAGCAAGATGGATAAAATTTAACAGGCTAATAAACAGTGACATACAGATAATTGATTTTGAATAATTCCCAGATATGTTTAGCATCTTGCTGTTATAGCTGAAAAAGGTCGGTGGTCTTTTAATGCTTCGCGATGTGCTGACTCAACAACTTGTTAATCAAGCCCACAGTTATGCACACACAGTCAGCTGCACCAAGCCCACTGCGAATTGCTTGGATCCCTCTTGAAAACAGATATAATTAGACCGTTATACAAGAACATGAGGCAGAATCCAGGGACACTTTGTAAATTGTGCAGGACAATGCACAAGTCTATTAGCCTGACTTCACGTGGCTGTTTATCGACATTTGTAGATACTTACCTTATTGCTGATGTGTTGCTGCCAATAAGATCAAAACTTGATGGTCGAATCTGTAGATACAAGGACCAGAATTGATATATGCAGGCTTTTGTTATTGAAAAGAGAACCCGTTGATTAGAGTACAAGAAACTGTGAACTAAATTGAGTATTGATTCAAGGACAAGTGACAAAATGCCGTGCTAATAATAACGAGAGACATGCAAACTATGATCTATATTATATCACATAAATTATACATTATCCATTGACAATTTCCAGCGTTAAATTACAGTGTTGAGAGCTGTGAACACCATCCAACATTCACACATAGCAGCATAAATTCTTCCCAAGTTTTGTGACCTTTTTCCTTTTCCTCCGCTGCGTACGGCAGAGCTCTGGGGTAAACACCTTTGGATGGTTAGTGTGCGCATTTAATGCACACACATACATTATTCTTCTAGTTTCCCCAAATGACTTTGGACAAATTGCCGCTCATGATATTGCATTGAATGAAATCCATACAAGAATGAGAAAAATACAAAATATAGAGAGGCTTACATTAATGAGATATGCAAAATAAAAGAAAATGTTATTGATTGTTTGTGTGACATCACCAGAGGCTTTCTAAGGGTATAAATGTAAGCATCTCCTCTTATAGTTTTTGTTAGAGTATCCAATTGTTTTAAATCTACAAGACACTGATGTAGATGAGCGGATGGCACAAACAATGTTAACTGATGATTACAAACAGGGGGAAAGGCTTGCTGTAGATTTACGTGAAAATTGCTTGCCACGGGAAAGTGTGCGTCACTTAAATGATACACACTATATGATTTCCATATACATCAATCATTTCTAATGGAAATGTTGCATCGTGATTGCCAGGGTCTCATTGCTGTAGACTGATTACTCTTGATACACATAAATATGTGTGCGCTATAAGGTTATTGAGATAGGTGACAATGCCTCAAGGATCCATTTGGTCCGGTGAATGTCAGCATTTGCACAAAGGGAACCTGATTACAAACATGGTCGGCTCCAGCTGTTTGTCCCATTCACTTTTGCGTGACCATTTCCATTGCTGTGTTAATGGTAACCCTAGATTTAGCATTGAAAAAAAGGAGAGAGTGATTGCCGATGTTTTTGTGATGTCGACTCATTACTGCGGACCGAGTCAATTGAGTATTGGGGGTTGGGCAATGCGAAACAAGGACATTACCAGCTTTCTCTCTATACCTCTGGGATTTGAATATTAAACATAAAGGATGGGAGATTATTATCGCTATAACCTTGCCCTCAGCAATGATATTATGTTTTAGCCAGGCCATCAAGTACCTGCTGTGTCATATATTTCGGTGACTTCAGGTTGGTAAAAAGAGTATTTATGAGGTCAGCAGGATCGGCATCACAGATCTGGATGCATTGTGCGGATGTGGACACTGCTAATGGGAGCAGCAAAACAGAACAAGATTTTCTGAGAGGGTCTTAAAGCGCATAATTTGGCTGAATCAATGTAAGCATTGAAAGTGTGGATTTTTCAGAAGTAAAACTCTACTGTCACCTCACAAGTATCAACGCACATGGTGTTCTGAGAGGAACATGCATGCAGCACACTGCTCCTACATGCGCATTTGTCAACCAATGCCAGGGAACGGTGTGAAAAGAAATGTCACCTTCTGCTTGCATTTACACCTTCCAGTGATTTGGCACAGAGGTGAACAACACAAAAAAGGGTGTTAGTCTGGTTCTTCTTTTACAGCTCCTCACTTTGAGACATCCATGCAGGAAGAGGGATTCTGCATCATCCGAGCACAAAAACAAACCTCACCAAACAGTATACAATTGGTAGAGGTACAGTTGATTTCAATTCATTCAATTATGATCTAGTTGTGTTCCCATAGTTTTCCTTCCACTGGCCATTATACTGGCCTAGATGAAGCATTAGACATTGCTCTTCATTGTTCTTTGGAATTAGATTTCTTTATGGTGTGTTTCCTGGTCCCAAGGTTTTAATGAGACTGAATAATCAGGAGAAAAACATTCCACTTGATGGATTTTTGGCCACAGAGCTATTTCAACCTCCATTTCGAGTGAGTAACTCTTGTACAACAACTTTTTTTTCTGCATTTAATTCTGCTCAGTCTCAACATTCAGAAAAACAGTTTGTAATGGAATTCAATGAAACCCAAGCAGCATGAGGGCAGCAACCCCTGGTGTTGGGACTGAAATCTTATTGGTGTAGCAGTTCAACCTGACATGACTGGAAGAGTTAGTAGAGCCCTTTTTCTCTGCCTTCTGCACTTAGTCCGCGGCACACCTAATGACATCTCACACACTGGTTGGGAATCACTGTTTTAGACTATGGGTGTTTACATGTTGAGGTGCTCTACTGGCTCCATCTTGGAAAGCGCCTTGAGATAACTTCTGTTATGATCTGGCGCTACACAAATAAAATTTACTTGACTTGACTTTTGGTGTAAACAAACTTCCAAGAAACAAATACGGTGTATTCAGCTAAGTATAAGACATCTGTATTGGACATCTGACATGCTTTCCTCACAACAAACTGGTGCTAGGTAGTACCAAGTGAGATCTCAGACCAGGTAGAGGAAGAATTTCTTAATCTGGAATCACGTCACAGTGACAAAATAAAAAAAGAGACAAAACATTTCTTCAGATATCTGCTGTTGGTGGTGGTGATACCATGATTACTTGCCAGAATTGCACGGATGTACAAAGTATATTGTTGGATCCTCATGTAATATGAGTAGTGTTTACTAAAATGCTATTTCAGTAGTCCACAAAGAAACAAAGAAACTCACACATGAACTTTCATAAGTTACAATTGTTTTCTGGAGTTTTTGATTGCTGATGTCAGACTGACACTTCTGATGGAAACAGCCTAGACTAAAAACCAATTAATTAATGATTAAAAATAGAAATTCAGTACAGTTGTGTACTTAAGACACAATAAGAAAGTACAAAAAGTACTGTTCAGCATCACTTATATAGCTTTTATCATCCCGCACCATTTAGTTCATTATTTGCGCATGCATCTTGAGCATCTTTATATATGTTGTGTAGTGTTATATAGGGGTTTTTGAGTTTAATTATAACTTGATCAGTAATCAGGAACCTTTATTGTCATTACAACAATTCACATTGTACAACGAAATCATGATAGATTCTGAGTTCCAGCACATTTAAAAAGGTATAAACAGGAAAGTAGCAGAATGCAGCTGTTGCCTCAGTTCATCAACCGGGGATCTGGCGTTGGTAAGAAAGATGTTGGGGAGTGGTGGTTTGCCACAGCTACCTCTGTAGCATTGCTAGCGCAGCGTCTGTGGCCTCGTGGGTCTGTAGCCTCGCTAGCGCACCGGCCCTGCAGCCTCGCTCTTGCTTCCCCTCCATTCGCCGTCTTTGCCGTCTGCCCGTGGGAATGATGATCAGCCGGGCGGCTGGGACTACTCGCTATGTCTCAGGTACGTTGTGGGAGCGGAGAAACTCAGTGGAAATACTTCTCTCACCGCAGAACCAAATTTAAGAGGTTGAATGTTACTGGCCCAGCAGAATGTGGGGGTGGCGAGTATAAATAAAACATACATTAACAAGACATTAACTAAACATTAAACAAACATTACAATACTATACTGTACCCCGATGATTCACTTTAATCAATTTAGTCTACTTTGTGGATTTCCACCTACGATAAATTGGGGATTACTGTACTCCCCTCTTACTGCTTATTTGAAATTTAAGTGTTCTTGTAATTTTACCACCTTTAAGTTCATAAGCCTGCAGAGAACAAAGCGTGTACACACTGGTGCTCCATCATTTGCTTCCTTTGACTGAGAATGGGAGCAGAGCTAACCCACTTACGACTGTTCTATGACCTCTGTGCTGACTTCAGGTTCTTTCCAGAACATTAATTGACGCAACCCATCAGCAGATCAAGACGGCTTTGCTTTGACACTGCAGCAGCACTGCACAGTGCCCTTGCCTGTCTGTTGTAGAGGGAAATATAATGATTGAAGTCCAGCTGTAACACAGAAGCTGGGGAAGGATCAGGCAGAGCTTCTTTTTGACCTAGTTAGAGACATCCTGGCCTCCCTGTCCTACCTTTTCATCTGAATGATTACATCTGCGGTGTGATCCGAACCACCACCTCTGTCCATTCCACACAACTGTCTTTAAGTCCCTCTGACTTTGCTCAGTGTACCTGTAATTCCCCTGATATATTATGGGATGGTAATTGGATGGGGAGTAGCCATGACTCAGAATGGCCGGAACATGAATCAAGTCAGAGAGAGCATGCCTTTGGAGGCAATGACAAGCGAGAGGTCACTGTTCACGGATTCTGGAAGGTTTTCTTTGTGGATAACAAGACCACTTAAGTTTTACTGTGATGTTGTTATGGCAGCTCAGATTCCCCCCAAAACAACTAGGGCGAAAGGATATCCAACATGCATGCACTTCACATATTTGTAATTAACATGAGGTGCCTGCTTTAAATTGTGAGCCATAACCACTCAACAAATTGCAAAATGTATTGCATATATAACATCTTTGCCCATTGAAAACATCCAACAAACTGTTGACTAGATCTATCTATCTATCTATCTATCTATCTATCTATCTATCTATCTATCTATCTATCTATCTATCTATCTATCTATCTATAGATATATATATAAATATGTTCAACCAATAAGATTGCATATAGCCCTACCTAAGGTGCATGTGCCAGACAGAAAAATGGGCTAACTCCCTCTTGGTTCAACATATTTGATTTCATCATTCAAGCTGCAAAGGATGCAAATAATCGGTATTAACCGGAGCTTGATGCAGCGTCTGCTCAGATCACGTACTAACTCAGCCTCTTCCACAAGCGTCAGCTACTGATACCCAAAACACTCAACTACCTGCTGGCATAGCATAGTATTGCATCTTACCTTAGAACACACAGTAACTCCTATAATAGTAGAAAACACACATAGAAAATGTAGTTAATTGTAAAGTTTTCAAACCTAAGATACATTTTAATGGGGGGTAACAATTTAAAAGCACACATGTCCATGGGTTGAAGCAGTAGCACATAGCCAGATTCAGAATGTCGCTGTGTAATAATATTGACTAATATTGTTCCAACCCATGTGATACAGAACATCATTGGATTATTACGTGTTCAAAGTAATTTCCATCCATTTACACATCAGCGTTTTGGCAGGCAGCAGCGCTGTGTCTTCGTGTTTGGCGCTAGACATGTGGTGGTGTTCATTTTTTAACCTTTGCTTGCTGAACTGACATGTCTCACCATCTCACCAAAGGGACACCATCCTATCCCTGTCCTCTGTGCTTTGATACACAAAGACCTCAGTGCACTTGCGACATTGTGCCTTGAAGGAACGTGTTTATTTATTTATTTGTTTCTATGAACTAAATAGAAGATTGGTGTGAGGAATGAAGGTTAATTTGGGGAAAGTGCTGTAATCACTGCAAATGTGTGTTTGCTTTAATAAGTCAAATGAACTCTGTTTTACTGCCGGATATCCTGGCAGTAAATTATTGCTTTTGCAATGCACCAAATTTCCAGAGGTACTGCTGCGCTCCGTGAAGGATGACACATTATCTAATTGCAAAGTGTAAAGTATCATGACCCAGATATTGTGCCATTGTCCAGACTAATTTGGTATCACGATGTCAGACGCTGCAATTTCATTATTGGCAAATATATTTTCTCAAGCGATGCATTACATTGAGTTGTTGGTTCAAAAATATGGAGTTATTACCATTAAAGTCTTCCAACTTTATTTCTTTTTGGCATCGATTAGCTCAGGTACATGATATTTTCCCATTAACACAATTTACTTTGAGAAATTACTCTGCTTTGTCACTTCACAGAACATCATTTTAATGCTAAAGCGAGCCAGAGAACAAATCAAGCAGCAATCCAACACTCAGATTGGCAATCGTTGGCACCAATGCAAACAAGTGCCAGGTTTTCAATACCTTTCATCAAAATGTTTTTTGCTTTTTTGCACACTGTGACTCTAATTTTTCCGAATACACGCTTAAATATCCATATATACAGCTGCTGTACCCAAATGAAAGAAATGATTCAAGACTTCCAATGAATAGGAAGATGGCTCGTCAGCTGTGGATACAACAATGATGCCAATATGCTAGATCAATCAACTACTACATTGAGAGGTTATTTTGTGCACAACTTGACAACACAACTTGACAACACAACGTGACGATTCAGAGAAGGGAGAAATTGAACTTTAAGAATTGCAAGAGACACACAGATAAAATCCAAACACTCTGTGTAATAATGCCCAATGTTGTAATAATGAGGGTATCGATTTCAGTATTATTTCCTAAACTGAATTTCAGAAATTGCCTCTCTCAGTGGAGTGAAAAGAGGACAGTAAATGTGGAAATCAGTGAAGAGGAGCAGTGTTGCTTGTAGGAAAAGGAAACATGCTAAGACACACAGTGTGAACTATAACACCATCTCATGCCACTGTCCCTGTCAATGGGCCTGAAGCCAACATCCCCAGCTGATGTCAGGGGAGACTCTGATACTAGGAACTGATTATTTGGGTTAGTTGAATTTGGCAATATTCAAGGGGAGGAGTCGGGAGGGTCTCACGATATGCATTTATTTGGTCACCGATTTACTTTACTGAGCCTGGAAGTTATCAGTTATGTTT
The DNA here is from genome assembly GCA_900312935.1 of Carapus acus. Taxonomy (NCBI): domain Eukaryota; kingdom Metazoa; phylum Chordata; class Actinopteri; order Ophidiiformes; family Carapidae; genus Carapus; species Carapus acus. The sequence goes on from OMPJ01028037.1 coordinate 29,683, forward strand.
TTATGTTACATTCAACAAACCCACAAATGCAATTTGACTATGGCTCTTGCGAGTCACATCAGCAACATTGTCACGGAAATGCAAACTTGGCCTTTAAGAAAACGACCACATTCTGTTCTATGAAATGTGGAGTGTGCGCTAGGGTGTTTATAGACACTTTTCTACCTCTGGCAAGTAGGCTTCTCATTCTGTGCGGGGCAGTGTGTGAAATCAGAAAAAACTTCCTTGTGAGACATTCAGCCATCTATCTGAAAGTTTGATGTCGCTATGAAAACCAGGGGTGATGCTCAAAGCGAAACACAGAATAATGACATCTCTTACAAATAAGCGGCGAGTGCTAAACCTACGGTAGATGTACCTCTGTCAGTTTCTGTGCAAGGACAGGAAATACAGTATATCGGGAAACAAAACAAGTCTACTAACACTTTACGACTTGTCATAGAAATATTTGTAGATGCCGTGCAGTTCAGTTATCACGACTTATTTACTACTTACATGCACTATTTTGTCCCTTTCGCACAGTTAACATTTGCTCTGCCACACACGCATTTAATGGACTAAAAAGCGGTATTTTCAAAGTGAGACCCTGAGTGTGCATTACATTGCAACAAATCAACATCTGTGCTGGCCCTCGGCATGCTTCTTACAGCATGTTTGAACTCCTCTCCTCCAGTAGGCTCTACAGGGCTTTGTCAGCCAGATCCACTAGACTCAAAGACAGCACTTACTGCGAAACTGTCACTCTGCAGAAATCTTGAAAGTCAAGTTGGCACCATCATGCACAATTGCACCTTCCCCCACCTACATTCCTGTTGTTTGTCGCACAGCTCTCATTTCCCATCCTCTATCTGCTGAATATTCTCAATAAATGTGGTTTGTTTATCCCACCTTGTGCTGAAAGTGAAGAGAGCCAAGGTAAAATTCCTTTTTTTGGTGACAAACTTGGCGATACAGCTGGTTCTTATTCTGGTTCAGATTCTTAACAATATAAAAAATTTTTGGTCATTTGATTACTGGTCCATACATTCTGATAAGAATTGCTTTACATTGCTGATATAGACTTTTGAAAATGTCTTGTACATGTCCTGCAGTGCAAAGTGATGTGAATGTATAATGTGAGTTTTTTCACACATCTTTTCTGATAAAAATTGTTTCACATTGTTAATATGTACCAGTAGTTCTTATGTAAAATAATGAAATTCTAAATGTCTGATTTAAGATGGAATAAATGGTAACTAAATACAGAAATTCAAATAAGAGTATTTCAAATAAGAGTCACGATTTAAGAAATACTGTCTCACAGCCCTAATTGATTACTAATAACTACTAAACATTACGAAAGGATTACAACAAGAGATGTCCGATAATATCGGCCCACCGATGTTATCGGCCCACCAATATTAGCATGAAAATGTAATATCGGTATAGTTTTTTTTTTGCTTTAAAACCGATAAAATAAAAACCGATAGAAATAGAATAATGCTTGCGTTACACCGAAATAGTGCCTATGCGCTCCTGAAGCGTTTACCGGCGCACATGTCGGTATCGGCTGTTATCGGTATCGGTAAATTGAGAGTTGGACAATATCGGCATATCGGATATCAGCAAAAAAGCCAATATCGGACATCCCTAATTACAACTTTCCTGTGGATATTGATATTCTACATAGAACACTATGATAGAATTAGAGCAGACATGAAAATAATTCTTTCGCATCCTCATGTGATGTAGCGAAGTGCCAGCAGACATCTCAGCAGAATTATTATTAGCTTCCATTGATTACTCAAATTTGTTAAAAGGATGTCAAGGGAAGAATCTTGCCAACATGATGCCAGATACAGTTTGAGGCTTTTCAAGTTCATAGAGAGAGCGACATCCACGGATTGATGGTGAAAGTGGCAGAATAATTTGTATAATTAAACCATAGTGTTGTTCATACAAATGCTGTAATGCTGTAAACTGTGCCATGTAGCTTCTGGTAGGGTTGTTGGTTGGATTTTAGTGTTGAACCCTCTGCAGCACAGAGAAAACACACGCAAACCAAACCAGGGCTTTTGGTGTAAATTTGCAATGTAAAAGATGAAAAGATTTCTATCTTCTCATCTTTTCACTGTCTGCAATCTGCAATCAAAGTCCTCGTCCATTCAGTAGCGGGCCTGGATGATGGCCTATTTTTTGGTGGCGGTTTTTACTCACTTTGTTGAATGGTAAGGGATTAGAGAATTGTTCCCATTGGCAGGTGGGGTCTGGTAGATTACGCCTGAGTCTCCTCAAACATACACTTGGCTGCACCGTAACTGCCTAAATGCCTGTTGTACTAACTCCACAAAAATACAAGGAAAGAAAAGTGCCCCAGAACCAATTATGAAGATTGTCTACTGGAAGAAAAACATTGCCAGTGGCAAGGCAGGTACACTTTAGGGCTTTGAAATAGAACAAAGGGAGGCATCTCGGTGAAACAGGAATCCATTTCTGTGGCAAAGGCTTATACCACAGGATGGCACGTGACTTTGATAGCTCAGCTACTCAATTGCGATGTGCAGCTCAAGGCACTAAATTTGGGTTTCGGATTTCTTTCATTGTAGCCGGAAAAACACTGTTTGGGAAATCAGCTGTGTGGCTGCACATTTATACGGCACCCACATACAGATACGACAATCCAGTAAAAGGAAATAAGAGCAAAAGACAACTTGGTTTTACAGTTTTGAATTCGGCATTGCAGCAGCGGTGCTGTTTTAGCATTGCACCAAAAGAAGATCTGATCACTTTTGTATGTTCAGCTGTGTCAAAGTATAAATTTGTCTTCATATTAAATTGATTGATTTTGCACTCTATCAATGATTAAGCTCAGAGATGCATAAAGCTATGTTAAGCTATACAATTGCAAATCTGCATTAGTTATTATTCACTTTTCACCGTTAATGAACACATACAATGAGTTTAGTTTGATTAATATTATTCTATTTAAACATTTCAAATCGGCTCAACACAGACATTGGAGAAGAACAAAGCAGGATTTGGTCACTGAACTGAAAACCGATTCCTGGAGGTTGAAGCAACGAGAGTGCTGAGTTGAAACACTCACAGCAACTTAGAAAAAATATTCAAAATTGTTCATCAGGAAAAGAGCACATGTTCATGGATTGGTTGATATAACTTTCTTAAATTAGGAATTTTAACACTTAGTTACGGGACGATAAATACAATGATCTGACCCTAAATAGCATTATGATAATGCATAATTAAAAACATTATACATTTATTAAGATCACTGAGGTATAAACATTGACATTTTACATGCCATTCGTTTGTTGGGATTCTCTCAAACTGCAACAAACAAATTAAACATATGGTGTGTTGAACTCAGCAGAGCATTACACATGCAAGCGACAATGTAATCAGAGAGACGACCGCAGGACACCAGACTGTGGTAAACCAGTGAACAGTGACTGATAAACAAGCTCAGGCCCAGGCCCAAATTTTGGAGACGCGGTCGCCAACACCAAGCACCAACAAATCTATTGCAATCACACACCATAACTCCACAGGCACATGGGTGAAACTATCACAGTGCACTCGGACAAGTGGTTATTTGTGTCATAATATGTAAGACTGACTTCACAGATCATTCACTGGACTCAAATGTGTTTTTTGTTTGGCATTTATGTGGTTTGTTAATTCGTTCAATACCTCAACCTTTGAGTCCAAGCCAGTTTTTGAGTCCAGTCTGTATCCTACTGGGTGGAGTTTGCATGTTCACCTTGTGTATGTGTGAGGTCGCTCCCATTATTCCTACCACGATAACCATGCTCAGTAGGTGAATTGATGATCCTAAATAGGCTTGAGTGTGAGAAAGAGTACCTGTCCTTGTGTGCCCAGCGATTGACTGTCGATCTGTCCATGGTGTACCCTGCCTTTGGAGTCAGAAGTCAGGAATCAGGAATCCTTTATTGTCATTACAGCAATTTAATTGTGTAATAAAACTAAGGTGCTGAATTGCGGTGCAAAGGAGTATTGCAAGGAGAAAAAAAGGAGAAACAAGAGAGGATCTATATACAGAACAAATATAAACACAAAATATATACAGTATAAATATGGGTATAAATAATGATGTAAATAACGATATAACAATATAGATAACAATGTAAATAATAGCAGCGCTGATGGGGTGGGAACATTTTGAAGCTGACCGGACTGTTAAGCATTTGCCCTTTGCCCTATTTTTTTATTTTTGCAGTTGCTTACATTTGTATTGTACCGTTACCCAGTTTTGTCCTATTTGACCGCACTTAAACGTGTATGTTTTCATAGTGTTGTTCTCATTGCTCTGTGTCTCACCACACCAGCAAAAATGACCTCCTCATGTATGTAAAAAGTTACTAGGCAAAAAATAGATAAATAAAAATGAAAAATTCAAATTCTGAAATGTCAGACACAACAATTCATATTGTTGAGTGGATGTTTGAAAGACAAGATTGAGTATCTGCATCTCACAGGAACATACAGTACGTGGGCATGTAGTGGTGTGATTTAGGGTCAGACCTTGATGTGTTTTGTTTATTTGTAATCACAATTAAAACTGACACACATATGCCCAATGGATTTGAAGACTGCCTTATTAAGGTACACATTATTAAGTGGGCCTGCATTGTGTTTACTTTGAAAAAATCTATACAAGTGATTGTCAACATCATGGAGGATCTGACCTGAGGACCTCACACTACTGGACTGGTGAAGACTTCGAAAGACTCAGAAGAGACTCGATGTCCTGAGGGTTCTCAGGGATATAACATCTCAGAAAAACTTCTGAAATCCTTCTATCGCTGCACTGTAAAGAGCATCCTCACCTACTGCCTCTGTGCATGGTTCTCCAACAGCACAGTGGTGCAAAGGAAGGAACTCCAGAGGGTCCTCCAGACCGCCCAGAGGATTATTGGCAGACCTCTCCACTCACTGCAAGAACTCTACAGTTCCCACTGCAGGAGAAATGCAAAAAGGATCCTTTAGGACCCGTCACACCCGGCCCACAGACTGTTCGAACGTCTGCCCTGCAGGCGTTTTAGGGCAATTAAATCTAGGGCTACCGGACTTGGGAACAGCTTTTACCGAGCTGCCATAAGTCACCTCAACAGTATTAGATTAGAAGTTTACAGTAAATGCCTAACACTCCAGTCAGCTTCAAAACATTACCACCCCATCAGCACTGCTATTATTTATATTGTTATTTATATCACTATATTGTTATCTATATTGTTATTTAGACCGATATTTATATTGTATATATTGTGTGTTTATATTTATTCTGTATATAGATCCCCTCTTGTCCCTTCTTTTTTTCTCCTCGTATTACTCCTTTGCGCCTTAGTTTCATTACACAATTCAATTGCTGTAATGACAATAAAAGATTCCTGATTGCACAGAATAGGCTGTGCCGATAAAGTGAAAACAATTACACACAGACCAGTTTTAAAACATTTGTTTATTCAATAGAATATATGTACATCATACTTAACGTGTTCTGTTGTGGTTGTCTTTGCAGGCCTTGTAGAGGGGAACTACCAAACCATACTGGAGTGCACCATTGGGTTTCTAAAGGGTCCCCGATGCAAGGTGCCAAGTATGGTAGAATGAGAGGGACATTTTTTTGTGTGAGGAGTAGTTAAATAAATTAAAATGTTGTGGAACATAGAACATGGTTAAAAACTAGAAGATAGATGTATTTCAAATATTTGTGAATATTGCTGTAATGTGGACCAATTGATTTGTTCTTTGGGGATAATTGATGATTGATGATCAATTTGGTTCCTTTAGTAGGACCCACAGGGCATAAAGGAGGAGGTTGGAGCTCTTTTGGGGGACTGAAGCTAGTATGGGAGAGCCTACCATCTGACCTGCGTTTTCTCGTTTTTTGTATTGTTTCTATATTGTGTTAGTTCTCTGTGTTTTGCTATTTTTTCCCTAATCTTTTTTCCTGTTTTTCCCCTGCCTCCACTGTATATAATGCATCACATATTGCTTGGGAACACTGTAAATTGAACACACCTTGACTGCAAACAGCATTTTTTGCTTTACTCTTGGAAGCTGCCACTCGGCTTACCTAACAGTAATCAACAACAATCTTTGTTTTGTGTCATCCAATTCACATATTCTTGTAAGAATCTCTAGGCGTTGTCATCATGGACTTCAAAATGTCTTAAAATGCTAAATAATGTCATTGTGAATATGTGGTTACAAATGTGATGAAACAAGATCAACCACAGACATTTAGAGATTGAGTGTGATTCATTAGAATAATCATTTGACAGCTATAAAGAAACAATAACGTATTGAAACTGAATCACTATCAGCCATAAAATATTTTTGATAGAACAGTTAACATGTCTCCTGATGCTCATAGGCATGAATGGATCCACAAGTGGATTGTATATGGGAGGAATACCAATGGGGGGTTACATAAGCCAAAAGCACAGCACCTTGCGGGATTCAATCTGCACACATGGCTGATTTAAAGTTAAATGAAGGGGGGAAAACAATGAGCTTCCTGCTACATTATGGTTAGAGCACAGGTCAGTGAATGACCTTCAATCATTCTGCTCACAGATGCCGCACACATTTCAGTGCTGCCTTAATTACTCTCTGCTTTTGACCCATCCTTAGTATTTGAAGAGCAGTGAACTGTTCAGTGAGGCATGTGGGGAGCTGTTAGGGGGGAATAAGCGTCTTGCTCAAGGACACTTTGCCAGTGGCCTCTTTTCATGAGGAACCTGAGATCAAACTGGTACCGTCTGGTTTCAAGGTCTCTCTTCTATGCAGCACCACATCGGTTTGGTATCTTTTGCAACATCAGCCCCTTCACTGCCAGCGTGTCTGTATTAAATTCGTAAATGACTTGCCCTGAGTTGTTTGGCCCTTCACCTCTGCTTCCTGGCCATGACAAGGTATGTTAAGGGGTAAGCAAGTTAAGTACCACACCATCATTTGACAACAGGCATGGTAACCTCAGTGCTACAAGGATTTTGGTGAAAGGTAATAGAAAATAACATCTGAGAAATGGATCACGGAAAATACATTTCCCATGAGGACCTTTGTCTGTACAAAAAGGCAGAGCCAAGACTTTCATATTTAGATTTTTTGCAGCACATACGGACTGCACTTCATTTGCTGTACCTATCTCAATGATCTATTCTGTTCTGTTCTGCTCTGTTCTGTTCTGTTCTGTTCTGTTCTGTTCTGTTCTGCTCTGTTCTGTTCACACAGGGAATTCAGATATATGTAGAAGATTTGCTCATGTTGACATGTATTGACTTCAAGCTCACAGTTTCTATTTTCAGATTTAACTTACCACCAAATGACCAGCTGGCCACTTTTGAGATGATCATGATGAAGAGGGAATGATTTTCAATGGTACTCAAACCTAAGCATGTGGTTATTGTGAAATCACAGAGGGGCATGCTGTATTAAATGAATCCAGCCAGTTCTGTTTACCTGGAGGGACAATACCATTAATATCCGTGCTGGTAAGCTGTTTGAAAATCAGAGGGATTGTAACAAGTCTCAAATGTAGGTATTATGCATGATATATGTGAATTCCCCCTGTAATGATAAAGAACATCTAAATAACCCGTGAATCTCATCTGTAATGAGATATCTATCAGCAAAAGAAATGAGTGTGTGAACGAACGAACAAACAAACAAACAAACGAATGAATGAATGAATGAATGAAAGGAATGAATGAATGAATGAATGAATGAATGAATGAATGAACGAATTATTAGTAAGTGGACTTGGTTCATTCTTGAGGATGTTTCACTCCTCAGTCAACAAACTTCTGCAGCTTTAGGTTGCTGCTCAGGATTACGAGGTGCATAATAGCCCAATGAGTGGGTGAATCAGGAACAGTCAATAGAATGTTGACTGATAAACGACCAATATTACAATTGATGACAGAGGAGAAAAAAACTAAATCATAATTGGGTCGCTAGTAAAACTTGAGAAAGACTGGTCTAACAATGGTTAGAGTCCATCATGACCAGCATGGCTGTCTATCGCTGCACCTTTGCGTGCAAGGCTGCAGCAGAAAAGAGAATGTTGCCATGGACGGGGGGGTCAGGGGACGCTCTTACTCCCTGCTCAGTTTTTATTTTGCAGTGGATTGACTTATTCATTCCTCATACAAACAGCTGCTCCTCTTTGTCCACAGTGTACACTTGGTCATCTTCAAAAGCGTGTCCTTTTTCTTTCCATTGCACTTATTGAGTCCAGACCAAGCCTTCATGTTCTGTGTTCAGCCATTCCTCTGCCAGGTGGTCGCATGTTAACAAATCTTTCAGTCTTCAAAACATGAATGGCATGCACCACATTACTGTTGTAGTTTTAAGGTTGTTTGGTTTCACCAGTTTGTGTCTGATAGTTTTGCTGGCTTGAAAAGCACTGGGATGTCATAGGGGAGGCTGGGGCTTGTTGTCATATGGGTAAGATATCACATTGCAATTATCTTCTCCACGACAGGGGACAACTATAAAGTGGAATACTGTTTTTTTTCCTTGACATCATCTGAAGTCATGTACTGACTGAGAAGAGAATAGCACATGGTAAGTTTAAGTGATTATCATGTAACCATTTTGAACATCCTAAAGTAAAAATTTTAAACCTCATGTATTCCAAAATAATCCTCTATCAGATAAAAATCCTCACAAAGATATATGTGGACTTGAAAGAGGAGAGATTAAGGCATCCTGTCGTATCTCAGTCATTGTTTCGGTGTAAGATAACTTTAAGCGAGAGCTACCTTTAGGTAAGTTGTCACATGTTACAATTTACCTCAAAAGGACATGTCTGGAATGGGATATACAGTACTTCAAAACAAAGTGTGCTAATTAGCAGTTGTCATATTGACATTTTAATGTTATTCTTACAGAAAATAACATTATTTTTAGGGAGAGGGGAAAGAGAGAGGACATGGTCAGGAATTACTAAAGAAAAACAGAACATGGCAGTGCAGCACCCGACGTGATGCTAGGGGCAATGAGGCAGGTGACCCTAGCTAATAAATCAATCAGGTGCACTGCAAAGGACTTTAATGTCAGCTATCGTATCTTGGCTCGATACTGCAAGAAATTCACCCCAGCTGAAATAGGGAGTCATGCACATGTCCCGACTACATTGGTTGGGCTCAGATCACCATGCCAGGTTTTTAATGCAGAGTTGGAGCAGTACATAATGTGCAAAGGGTGGGCCCATGAACAGCGCACCCCTGGCAAATCAGTCTATGTGTGCCAGAACTGTCATTCGGACGAAAGGTCTGACTTGCAAGGAAATTTGTTTGTGCAGTTTTGTTTGAGTGTAACCCATATAAATGGATCTTCAAATTCTTGTTTGAAACTTTGGCCACATTTCTGGACTGCCTTGAGTTTCATCAATAAACTTTACTTTTCTTTTAGAGTCCAGCTTCAATTTTATTCAAAGAAAAGCAAACAGATATTCGAGGCTGGGAGCTGATAACAGCAGTACCTATGGACCCCTAAAAATCTTTTGTCCTAAGAAAAGCAAACAGATATTCGAGGCTGCGAGCTGATAACAGCAGTACCTATGGACCCCCCCAAAAATTGTTTAATGGCGATATTCAGTGACCTCAGTGTTTATATTCAAGTAAACCATAACTATTGTTTTGTTATTGTTTTATTTGTTGCAAAATCTGGTGTGACATCTTACCCCATATAGTGTGACAACTTATCCCTTGATAGGGTGAGTTGTCACGAGTGCACACTCTCTATTGGATTGTAGACTTTGTATTGACACAAGATATGAGAACGACATGAATACAATTGGATATTTTGACCTGGATGACTGAAAACGCAATACATTCCTAGAAACACGCCTCAGCGACGCTGGTCCTCCACTTCTACTCTTATAGCTTCATTATCGACAAGCCTGTTGCTGTCATCCTTAATTTAATTGCAAACTCTATGACTATGAATAAGAGGCAAGCTCTTGTTTTTGTTCTAGCGGCCATCTGTGCACTAATCATTAGCGAGATGGTTGTCTCTCATACCCAAATCAATTATGACCGTGTTTCACATTCCGTTTTGCCCATTCATCAATTTATGTAGTAATAATTTTCATACATACCAACTTAAGCCTTAAATGAGTCAAATAATGACAACAAGGTTGTGAACAAAACCACTGAGCAACCATCGTGCATGTTTAGTTCTCCAAGTTATTCAAAACAAAGACTACTACATGCCATCACACACACACACACACACACAGAGAGAGAGCGAGAGAGAGAGAGAGAGAGAGAGAGAGAGAGAAATGCGCGTGCACACATGCACACACATACAGTATATACACTGTAGATTTTTCTCCAGGAAAGTCTGTGCAACCATTCGTTGCACTGCTGCAGTAGTAGCTATGCTTGGGGAGGCAGATTTTTTTGTTGGCAGAAGGCCTTTTTTCTGCACCTCTACATAATTCATAACTCTGTCCTTCACTTTCATATACTTCTACTTGAATGCAAATCACTCCCTACCACACAAAAACCTGAATTTTCCTCAGAGCATCTTTTTCCCAGCCCCTGCTACCTTGCAGACCCCATGAATAAGCCATGAGTAAGCTGTAAATAGTAAACTCTTTGTAGATTGCAAATGAACTATGTACCCAAAAGTGATCTAAATAACTAACACTTAACACTATGCAGTATGGAGATGGACTCTCTTTGCAATTGATTGCACACCCTAAGACCATCATTAAGACAACAAACACTGATCATTCAAATCGTATAGTTTTTTTTTTTTTCCAAAATGTTGTTAAAACAATTTGACACCCAAAAGTAATTAAGCTTTTGAACACACTAGAACACACTAACATGAATTAATGCTGTCACAGAGCCAAAGAAATCCCCCCCTCTCATTGCTCATTTGTCATTTTCTTCAATAGATTGTTGTATTAGCAACTTGACTGCTGTGAAACCGTTTCTTCAATGTAGGAATGATTGGTTTTGCCAAAAACTGCACCCGCAGTGGCTGGTCGAGGGAATATCTGGATAATAGCAATAGTCTGCAGAAATTCAGGATTGATTGTTGAATTACTTCATGCTGACCAGGGTTTCAGATAAATCATAATCCTAAAAGGAAATTGAGGCTTTTAGAAATATTATGCTACTTGGGAAATCAGAATGAGGCCAGGTAAGGCTGTATGTGCAATGTGTCCTGTTTTGATTAACACTCCATAAAACATACATAAAAAATGCTTTGATACTGAAAATCTCCAGATATCAGACCCGTGTTTCAAAAGCTGCCCTGCAAGGTGATTCCTGCATCAAATGTGGAAGATGCAGCTGTTTTTCATGTTGAGCATTTTTCTTGCCAAAATTGATGAATTCAATTTCACTTGGTATCATGAAATGCCATCCAACTACCAGCCCCTATTACCTGCCCCTAGTATTACCTACCCCTGTCATTGTCAAACTTAATTCTTTGGAAAAAATCATCTTTTTTCTTTGCACTCATGTCACTGTAACACAACATGTTATTGCAGCTGCAATTACTTTCACATTGAGGGTTTGGTTTCTTCGTAAAGGTCAAAAAACAGCATTGAACGAACAGATTACATTTGTAGATTCACTGGGACATGTCACCAGTAATGTTTGTTTCCTGAGCTCACCAAGTGTTTGAGGTTGTTTAAACATGTGACACCTTCCCACAGGGAAACGCAGCAGGGGCTGATCAGACCTCAGGTTGTATCCCAGCAGCGTTGGCCCACTTTTTGGACCTTTTGATCCAAAGCCACCTAGAGGCTCTATTGGCAACCTCTGTGGTGTTTTCCGGCTCCCCTCCTCTCAGCTCCTGTGATGCTGGGCAGGCTGTAGGTCCTGCACAGGGAGCGGACAGCAAAGCCCCTACACCCCATCTGAATAGGCTTGCAGCAAGCTTTCCATCCTCTCTTCCCACTTGCGCTCATTGACCTCCTCTGTGTGGTCCCACAAGTGAACTGCCAGATACACCAAGAGGACTTGCTTAAAGGAAGCAGATGTCAGCGCCACATCCGGTCTCAAGGAGATTGGTGTTATGTGGTGTGGAAACTTGACCTGCCTGCCCAAGTGAACTTGCAGTTTCCTGTTTGGTGCCTATAAGAGCCTGATGGACAGCAGCATTGGCTGTGATTACGGTGTCTCCCCAGCCCTTACAATGGGGGTTGACTGTGTTGACTTTTGCCTGCAACAGTGTTTGTTAATGGCCACGGCACTGGATATGGTCTTGGCCACTGATTTGGTTGTGTTGCCAGTGGAAGCGGCCATCTGCCACGGCTGCTGAGCAATTGCTCATGGTGTGTTTCAGTGTCCGTATTCCTGGACAGACGGCCCACATTTGGATATTGCTCTCGCCCCAAATGTGCAGGTTAGATGGACTGGGTTACCCGTCATACACCAGCTGGATCATGAACTTGACGTGCTGTGGTTCTGCTCTCCAGATGTCCTACCATGTTGGCTTCCTTTTTAAGATCCTTCCCACCTTGCCCATGCCCCCTGCTGTCTAATGCCCACCATCCTGCTGGTCTTCACCTCCTCAACACCTGCCCGCACTTCCTCCAGGACAGCTGACATGCATGCAAAGGCTACTACTAGACATGAATGTTCTAGTCTGCTTTAATGATGCACCATGCACCAAATCACCATGCACCAAATTTGTAATTTGGTGCATGGTGATCAATTTGTAATTTATTATTGATCGCTATTTTGTTTTTTCATTTTCCTTCCCTCCGTTTCTCCTCCTCCTTTCCTGGCAGCCCGATAGAAAACTAAGCTTCATGGTGATAGGCGAGGTTTTGTAATTTGTCGACAGTAGGAATCATGAAACTGGCTAGGTGGCTGCTGCCAGCAACTTGTGAGAGGGACTCCCTTGAGGAGGATCTCGATAACAGTGTCATTGCTCTTTACTGCACTGACCGTCACAGAAATTAAAGGGGCGCTCACACAACATGTCGTTGCATTTTATTCATAATCAGTCGTTTTCTTAGGGCCCCAGGCCAGCTCGGGGCTCCAGGCAATTGCCTGGTTTGCCTGCCTCCTCGCGATGGGCCTGCCAGACCACATTTAGAGGTACAAGCTCATCTTTCTCTGAAGTGTTTCCACAATAGACATTGTCACTCCATACAGGGGCAGTATGCCATGTTGGTGTAACCATGCCTTGAGTCTGTCTGGTTGTCCTTCAATCTGTCGGGTAGTCCTTGAATCCGCCGCGTAGTTCAGACCACTGCAGACATCCAAGCCTTGAACTTCCTGATGGTTGCTTGGACTGACACTTTATCTCCGAGGCTACGTTCAAAGGCCTTTCCAATTTGAGCTTGTGACTGGTTCCTCAGAGATAGATGGTATTGTTGCACTGTCTAGAGCGGAACTTGTCCACCACTTTTCGTCTCTTCAGCACTATGGACCTGGACTGTGATGGTCTGAGGCTCATTGTAGCCCAACCGCTTCACCAGGCCCTGCAGGATCCACCTGCAACCATACACTGATTAGGTTGTTTCCGTGAGGTCATCCATAAATGCTCTGATGGGGGAGCAATTGGATTCTGTCGGCTGTCTTTACCAACATAGATTTACAAATCAAAAAGTTAATAGTGGATACTATCTACACATACAATTTTGTTTGGATAAAAAAAAAAAGTCAAAATGGTAAACTGTGTTTCCTCAGACAGAAAGAAAAAAGGAAAATAAAAACAGAGGGCACTTAGGGAGTATCTCTCATTTAGCAGGGCCTAATGAAAAAAAAGATCTGAAATAGATCTTTAACTACAGAAATGACAACACAATAGCTATACAAAATTTGATCACTACCAGAAGAAGAAAAAGTGAAATACTGTCGACAAGCAAAAGCTTTCTCCACAACTTTCGATTAAGATAATCCCCTCCAAACTAGCGATGCTGCTGATTAATCCCCATCATAAAACAATAGAGGGGATACATGTCACTGGATTATCTAGCCTACATTCCAGTTGGGTTTTCATTGCAGGTCTGTGACAGGGGCGCGGGCATTTAGTGGGACTCCCAAGTGTCACTGGCAGCGCAGTGGGCCGTGCAAGGCCCCAGGAAACACCATCTATCATTGTCACAAGACCAATCGTCCATATCAGCAGGGCCTTTCTTTCCCTTTACAGGATCAGTGACACCCATTAAACTGTCTTTCCCATCCCGTGATACTATATTACCATTTCACGTTATATAGTTGGTGCTAGATATCAGCAAACTAATGATTCAGTTAGTTTGGTGTGGTGTAAGCCAATTTGCCAACCGTCTTTAGCGAAATGAATAATAAAATGTTGAGGCAATATAATAGTTACATATAGGTGAAACTGCCTATAACCTGAGGGTAGAGTTTAGCTAAACGGTGAATGCCTGCTAAATGTTTAAATTGGATTTGGACACATGATGGTCGCAGTACAACACTGAGGTCATTCAATTTGGGCCAGTGTGGTCACCTTTCTTTGGATTTTGACTTGTTGATTGACAAGACCTACTACATTCTTGACTTCAAAACTGGCAAATGCAGAAGGTCTCGGTCTAATGATCCCTGCACATCGACAGTCATGACAGGAAATGGAACTCTGCAGGGAAATAAAAGGGCTTTATTTCCTTGCAAGGGAATACAGTATGGAGTGATGCAGGGTATTAAGACAGTGAAGTGGCATCACCAATGTAATCGCACATAGATATTAACAATCGGTCTTTCGTTTTTTCCAAATGACACGGCAGTTGGACAATGTGTGTGTTTTCAGTGTAATTTTGCAAGTTCTATCAGCAGTTCTTGTTGCACATCCAGCCATTCGAAGAGAGGAGTCTCTTTTTGAATTGCCTTCCCTGAATTTTCTTCCTTTTTTCTGTAGAATTCTGAGTTTTTTGGGTGTTTTTTTCTTCATAGAGAGCTTTTGAGTTTCCCGGAAACTGTTTCTGTTTCTTATGAAGTAACATTGTATGTGATACTAGACTATACAAGTTGAAGTTGATGAATGGATGGATGGATGGATGGATGGATTGACCGGTCAGTTGATTGACTGGTTTGATGGTTAGTTGATTGATTAATTCAGATGCCCATTAACTGTAAATACAAAGGCTGCATTACATCGTACTTGCGAGTATGTTTCAAGAATCAAGA
The DNA here is from genome assembly GCA_900312935.1 of Carapus acus. Lineage (NCBI taxonomy): Eukaryota > Metazoa > Chordata > Actinopteri > Ophidiiformes > Carapidae > Carapus > Carapus acus. Next base: position 44,832 of record OMPJ01028037.1, read on the forward strand.
GTTTTATTGGCCAGATTGTCACTGGGTGTGCAGTGAAATGACAGTTGCAATACTAGCAGAAGTGTGCAAATTACTATAACTGTGCGAATTCCTCCAACAATGCTTTGTCAGGAGGGTGAATACCATATCGACATCAAGAGCAGTAAAATAGGTGTCACCCCACAGTGAATATGAAATAATCCTATATATTATAAAAGTTGTTTTTGCTTTTTTGACTTTTGTGTTTGTTTGTGTCTTGCACTCTCTGCCTGCATGACCATAGTTGACATTCACCGTGTCTACTATCACTGAATCCATGTATATCTCATTGCATCAGGCAGAAATAACTGCTGACTGAATCAGCACAGCTCATCTCTTTTTCACAAGAACAACGTAAATGTAACAAAGTACGAGGAGGAACATACTCATCCATTGTAATATGTGACTGTGTTGAGACAACAGGAAGAAGGCAGAACTTTCATTTCAGAGAAAGTTGCTTGTGCAACCGCTTGTGCAAGAAGTGTGTAGCAGTGAGGACAATGTGAGCGTCAGTTCATGTCAGCGTTAGCCAGCTGGCACACAATAATGTTATACACGCAACAACATCTCAATTGTTATGTCTTTCTGGCTAGTTTGGATTTCATTCTCACTGTTGCTTTTCGGTGTGTGGGTTTTCTAATGCAGTAGTTCTTATGCAGCAGGTTTTGAAATGTGGGATGTCAGACAAAACAGTGTTTCTAGTGAGCTGGCCAGTACCATTCATCATGTTGTCTGTATATCGATCCTTTGGAGATCTCACTGTTGGATTGATTGTCATTCATTTCAGCAGGGACACTCATGTCGCCACAGAGTGACGCTGAAAGACAGGATCACTTTGCTTTGATAGCACCAGAAGGTTAACTGTGCAACTCACAATGTCCACTCACAAAGATATATCCAAGTCCTTTTTTGTAGGATAAGAGGTTTTCTATTTCATTGCAAGGTCTCTGTGAGAGAAGTGCTGCAGCGTCCCTCAGCCAGACACCAAGTTACCCCTTGCTCCTTGATGTTGCAGGCGTAAGTGGGGAAATATCAAAAATCAAGTTGAATCCCTAATTCAATGTTTTGTTGTAAACTGTTGAGTTCATTTGAATTTCTTAATGTTTTCTTAATACAAAAGGTCACTGATACAGCAAGAACAGATTATTTACACATTTTGTGAGGACATTGAGTGAACAGCTGACGGGGCTTATGTGTAAGTGACTACTTTCGGCATGGACAGTGTGTAAAACCAGGGAATGGCAGTATTTCTTTTTTTTTTACTTGTTAATTCAGTAAACATTAAGAATAGGGTGCCGGCAGTGTGACACAGGTGAAGGTGAATATTAGGGAGGCTCGGTGATGGAGGAGTGGCAGACAGATTGATGGTAGTGAGACCTTGCGGGATGTAAAGTTTGGAGACAGTGGGTCTGTCTGGTGCTGAGGTTTTTGTTGGAGGTAACAAGGTGATCAGTAACCAGTTCATTTTGTATCTGCAATAACAACTCACCAGCTGTGGCACTGTCATTTATTATTGGATTTTATTTTTCATGGAATGTCACAGAATGTGTTCAAGTATCTATATCTTTACAAAAAGCAAAGCTTTGTGATAAATTTCAATGTCTTATTAAAGTGCTACAAAGCAATAACTCTATACTGAAATAGATGCACTCTTGTACGAGGTTCTGACCATGTTCAGGGACAGCTGAAATTTCCATTCAGTCCGTTATTTCCTACAATAACATTGCTTTTTGAGCCTCTGCCTCAAGCCCTTCGTTTGGACAAAATCGTACTATTTCGAGTCCCAGTGAACTCCATTGCTCTAATTTGTAGACAGGACTCCAAGATTATTTACAAAATAGCATCTGCCAGTGAAAAGATAAAAAGAAAACCACTGAAATCCATCAAAGGGTTGCATCCAAAATAACACCATCTCTCACTCAACTTCAACTAGACACACTCTACCCTCACCTGCAATGACTGATGGCATTGGAAGTGCTGACCTGGCTTTTCCTGTCTCCGCTAAGACAGGGATGTCCAAAGTCCGTTCCATAGGTGCAATTTCATCTGGCCCACAGCTCCCCAAATCGAACCGGCAGCTAATCCCCCCGCATCTCCCTTATGACTCATAGTCAACAGTGCAAGCTTGAAAATCCAAATATCTCAAATTTTACTCTGTTCTGTTTGGTTTATTTCTCCATTGAATTGTTATCTATTTCATCATACATTGAGGATTACCTACTGTAAGTATTAACAAAATGTATGATACTTCTGTCACTACATATTGCAATTCATTTTTAATTGTTGTTTCACCTTTTCTTACCTTGTTTTTGCTGCCTCTGTAGTTATCCAAATTGATGATGTCAGCATTGCTTTCAACAAATCCAACACAGGAAAATGACACCAGCACAGTATTTACTTGTTATTGAATCTAGACCAAATTTTGCAGTATCAAACATCGCTAATAATGAATGTGTCATGATCTGTTTCTTAATGGCTATTGTACGACCTGTTTGATTTTGAAATCTTTGCACGTCCTTTGTTGTTGATTGCCTTCCCTGCACCAATGTGTTCTAAATGCTACTCAGTGTGTTCTCTCCAACCCTGGACTTTAACACCCAGCACCCACAAGTTTTCTGTATGTAGGTCTTGGGAGCTTGCCGTCTGTTTGTGATACTAACATGTCCTATTCTTCACTCATGTTTGCTTCTGTTCGTGCGTCCTTGTTTGCCTCACTTTCTGCTTGGATCCCAACATATGTCACATTCTGTGTTTTCCATCTTCCCTCTTTCACCCATCTTTGTTTAAGTTTGCCTTCAGTATCCTTTCAGTGTGCCTACCGGCTCTATGTAGGCTATTTGTGACCTTTATTTGATCGCAGTTTTCGGTAAATCATGTTAGATTTGCTTTGTGTTTACTCCTTGTTACAAACTTAAGATATCTAGGCATAACCCTTTCCTGAGTTTGGGTCCTCCTCACTTCCTAGCGCAGAACCCGCCATTCCTCTTGTGCCAGTGCTTACAAAACATTTCAGTTTTTCACGTAAGATATTTGATCAAATTTCAATAGTTCAGCTCATAACTCATGCGTGTATACACAGTGGCAGGGTGCTTGAACTTCAATATCAGATGGGCCAAAAGGGAAAATCACAGGTTCACACTATTTTGTCAAAAAATTACACTGGTGCGTGATGCATCAACAGGTGGTGCATGCAGGTCCGCGGGCCATTTATGAAATAGGTCTGCTCTATGGTATGTTACACATGTAAAACCAAATCAAACTGACCTTTTGGATACATAAATTTTCAAACTTTATGTTGCATGTATACTACTTCTTTCCTTCCTTCCTTTATCCTTTATTGTCACTGTAACATTGTTTCCAACATCACCGTTGTGATGGCCGTCGGCCATTTTGTCTGTGTTCCCAGTGCTCTGTGGTTACACCCTATTCCTCAGGTCTGGCTGGTCCCTCCCCTCTCGTTCCGGACTCCTGTGCCGTCGCTACATAAGAGCCTGGACGTCAAGATGGCGTTCTCTTTCTCCCTCGCTCTCTCTCACTCAGCGTGATTTTGAGTTAGTTCATTGAAGTTATGTCTCTCAGCAGGTCATTGTGTGGACCTTGAGCTGTCTTGTTACGCTCCCCTACGAGCTGGGCATAACACTGTAAAAATTCGTTCAGCAGCTCAACATTACAGTAATAGCAGCAGTGACATTAATAGCATAGTAAAAAATCAAGAAACTGCACAAAACTGCACTTAGTTTAAAGAAAATGTACTGGTACAAAAACTGCAGTGGAAAGTGACTCACGCAAAAAGTGACTATTGCAGTAGTGCAATAGATGATTGTGTGTGTGTGTGTGTGTGTGTGTGTGTGTGTGAGTGGTGTCAGTCAGCGTCAGGCGGGATGAGTTGGAGTGGCTTGAATACTGTAGTATTCAGTCAACTATTTGTGCCTAAATGCGTTCACAGTGAAGCATGGGCGTCTCTTTGGCAAACCTTTGCTGACGAGTTTAAGCTTTACCAGGGTTATTGGCAGAGTCCTGAACATGTTCTGATGACATCTGGTGGCTACTTGGGACTTGGCTGACATTGGGGGTGCTGAAGGGGATCAAGGTGCATGTGTTACATTTCTACAGCTGACAATTACGGATGCCTGCTTTGACTCAGCCTTATAGTCCCTCTGCAACACACTGAACCTCAAGTACTCCTGCTGTGCGTTTTCGATCCTTCCCATCCAAGTGTGAATCAACCTCATCAAGATGGCAGCATACCCACAAGCGAGCTGGAAAATTGCAGACCATTAGAGAATCTGGGAGAGGAAAACTTAGAAAGACTCTGTGACAATGAATACTGTAGATATTCTCCATAAACATGTTAAAACATGATGATTAAGGGCAAGAAATGCCACCATGGTAAGAAATGAGACCAAACATCCACTAGAGAATGCAGAGAAAGTGCATTGTGCGCCCATACTTTTACACACACACATGTATACATATGCACATTGATATTCATTTATTGCCCTGTTGTGATGCAGCAGTTTGTGTTTTGTATAACAATGTGTGGGAAGATGGTGATTAGCCAGTGACACGTATCGCAGCGCAAAGACCAAAGCAAGCATACAACTTAAAACTGCTGGTCAGTCAAAAACCTCACATCCTTGATCGCAATGCTCTGATGGTTCTTGCGTGACATTCAAAGGGCTTATATAGGCTGAGCTTTCTGCCCACGCTACCCTCATATTCCCAGAGCTTGTTATCAAAGAAGCCAACACAGAAAACCTTAGGCCATTTTCTCATGGCAGGGATCATGAAATAGGACATTAGCTTATTCGATTTGATGGAGCTTGCTGCTTTGACTCACTCTTTGAGATAATGCTTTGGCGAATCTGCATTGCGAGATGAGTTCAGTGTACACACCTGAAATAAATCACCTGCACTTTTGCTGCAGCGTACAGAGCCATGTTTAATCTGACCTATGTCAATGGTTTACAAACTGGACCATGAACCATTGTCTTTGGTTGTCCAGGCAGCTAATGGACTATATCAGCTATGTTTGTCATTTCCATTCAGCGCTGACGATTATTGCAAACCATTGGTGGAAGAAGCCGTGATACCTCTTAAAACGCTCCATGGGAGAAATACATAAATGCACCTTGGTCTGCCAGAGGCACAAAGGAAAGCACTTGAAAGGTGAATGGCAGGAACCAGGGAAAACACAGGAACAAAGGAATTAAAGATGAGAGTAAGAGGGAATGGTCAAATACAAAGAACAAAAGACAGGGAAGAAACTGAGGTATTATAAAGGAATTAATGGTGGGAATAACAGAGTAAGGTTAACAAGACAGACCAAAGGACAAGAGAGGAGACATAGTTAAGACAGAGGCGTCCAATTGGGATGCAGTTAGAGAGAACAACCAGAGGAATCTGTCTGTTTTGCTCAAGAAAACTGTCAATACTCGGCATTTGGAATTGATGCACGGGAGCATCTGGAATTAATGTGCTCTTTGGGGAATGAAATAAGAATCATTGAGACAATTCATACCCTTTATAAATGATAATAATCTGGGTTAATGATAATTGTGACCAAAATTACAGTTTTCTTTAATTAATATTAATAGCTAGGGCTTTAAAGCTTATTCATGTTGATCCACTGTCATTGCATTATTTGCACTGTCATTGTATATAATTTGTATTCCCCTGTACATTGTTTTGTTTTGTAAATGTATGTTTTATTTTGACCCACCACCACGATATTCTGCTGGGCAATAACATCTACAGCCAGCACAAGCCACTTAACATTGCTTCTTGCAGCGAGAGAAGTATTTCCACTGAGTTTCCCGCTCCCACAACCTACCTACCAGCAGACATAGCAAGGAGTCCCGGCTCATCCCCGCAGGCAGACGACGGAGACGGCGAATTGGGAGGAAGCAAGAGCAAGGCTGCAGGGGCTGGCGCACTAGCGAGGCCACAGACGCACCTGGCTATGGTAGCGCCAGCAAGGCTACAGAGGCAGCCATCTAAACCACCGCTCCCCGACATCTTCCTCACCAACATCAGATCCCTGGTCGATGAACTGAGGCCATAGCCGCATTCTGCTGCTTTCCCTTTTATACCCTTTGTACTTGCACTGGAACTCAGCACCTTAATTTCATTACACAATGTGAATTGTTTTAGTGACAATAAAAATTCCTGTTTCCTGATTCCTGATTACATTGCTCCCTACATTTCATGCTCTTTTTATATATACTCTGACTTCTATTCTGTTAATGCACCGTGGATGAGAGGGAAACGCAAATCCAGCCCTTTACATATCTGTACATATTTAGGCTCTGAGTATTTGGTTGACTTTGACTTTTAAAAGAAAATCTGTTGCAAAAAAATCTTCACTTCTGTTGGAAGTCAAGTTACGTGCAGCTTTGTCCATAACATCCCAGCCTAAAGCCTAAAACCTATTTATACTAGCCATTGCATTTGTTTTTCAAACAGTCAATGAAAAATAAACACTAGAATTATACATGCAGTATATGTTGGGAAATATCAGAAACTACAAACATTTTGAAATTATGGAGGGTAAAATTGTGGGGATGGGTTGTTTGTTTTGATGTTTAAGACTACCACCACTTTCAGCTCAATTCAATCATGTTATGGTAGTATAGTAAACGAAATCTATACAGAGATTGGATGAATTGATGAAATATCAAGAAATTATTTTCTGTGACCATACAAATATTCATCATACCTCACGCCTAGTTTTGAGGAGTGCAAATGTGTAATCACTGCTCCACTGAAAATCTAACTATTAGCACTAAACCATGTCCTTAACTTTGATGTATTGTGGGCATCTATCTCAAATGTATGTTTGACTGTTGTTGATGGCTGTATCGCCCTGAGTCGGAGAATAATGGCTCTTGCGCCGTCTTTTCAACGCCTTCGCTTTGTTGAACAGCGGAGCAGGAAAACATCCTGCAGCCTAACAGCCATAAACAGGATTGATGCGTCTGACCAAGACGTTTGACTTTATCCAGTGGAGCTTGAGAGAGATCATTCAGCTTCATTGGACTGTACTGTGATTTTGATGAAATTGTTTTCCCCCACAATTCTTTTTAATGTGACATCACCCAACATCATTGTGATGAAGGGACCAAACAAGAACTTATATTTTTACAGTTAATGAAGCAGTCATTCCCTCATGACATTTCCAGACATCAACAATTTAGATAGGTTAGCATTAAGAATCAAGGCCCAATATTCTCTCTGTGAATTCCAAGAGAGGTTCATTAATTGCATTTTGGCAGTTTAATTGTTCCTCATGGAAATGAGGGGTGATCTTCTTAAATAATATGTATCATGTGGCTATCTTAGATAAAGCAGATGAGACTGTTGGTAAAACAGTGTTACAAATACAGTAATTAAATATACTTTAAGTTATAGATTAGGTGCTGTGATCACGCGATAGTTTAATCACTAATTTGGGATGCAACCATGTGTGTACAGAAGACAAAACTAAATTACAAATTCTTCTCTGAGGTCAGGCCTGGAAAAATAAAAATGTGTACGAATACCACAGACATGTCAGGTTGAATTTATTTCAAGGACTGAGCAACAAATATGTCATACCCCTTCAGAGGCGAGACAAAAATGCAAAGCTCCATTATCTATGGGCATCATCCCTGTCCTTCATTTGTCTTCATGTTATTTTCAGCAGCCGTTGGTTTTGAACGTGTTTGTTCTGGCAAGAACTGATGTCAATTTTCCTGTATTACATGTAGCTGAATTACATGTATACTTTTTTTCTAATTTAGCTGCATATTGAATGGCCCTCCCTGCTTTGTCATTTTCTGAATGGCTGGAGAAAGGATAACATGATGCCATTTTGGCTTTGGGTCAGCCTACATAATGATGACTGCAAATTGACTGCAGTCATACAATGCTCACTTTTATCCAAAACACTTTTCAGCAGTGGAGCACTATCATTCACTTAAATAAACACTCCATTGCATAAACATTTACATGCACACATCCATCCACCCACACACTTATTATGAGCATACTGTTTAAGGCTAAATCGGCGTTTGGCAAATCAGGAGCAATTTGGATTTCCGTAGTTTACTTGCATCTGTTTGCCTGGATTTGAACCAGGAATCAGTGACTTGTAGCTACATCTCCTGAGCCATATTGTCCTAGAGGTAGTTACATTAGGCAATATGTAGGCAACAATAGATGGACCTTTGTTGCTCATTGTGCATAAAAATAGTAGGAGGAGCGTGAAAGAAATGCAGCATATTCCCAGACACATTAGTGGACACCTTTGTGATCAGTCCCAAACTTCCAGCAGATGTCAAAAAATGTTTTTTTTGAGGATATCTTCTTTCCATTATATCCCCAATCCAGTGCTGACGGGGGAAATAACAAAAGATGGTGGTACTATTATCAAAAACCAACCTTTACTTCAACATTAGCCTGTTTTTAGGAGTCGTCTGGGATAGAACTGTCTTGTTTCAGGGTGATGATTTTAACCTGTGCTCAATGTCATCATTAGTAAACCTTTTTTGATGGTTCAAGAGAAAGATGGGAGACCTCTCCAAGGCAGTATTTACGGTTCAAAAAAAAACTAAAAAAAAACTAAATTGTTCAAATGCATAAGATACCTCACATGAGCCTCCAACAACAAACTCAGGGGAAAAAAAACAATCGATACTTGATAGAGTGAAGGTTGAATTGAATAATACATTAAGTAGTTCCTGACATCACTACCTCTCCTTGGGTGCCATTTCCTTACAAAACTGATGCATACCAATTACCAATTACTTAAGATAAATTACATAAAACACACACAAAACAGTCACATTCAGGTTTCGACATCTCAGGAGAAGTTGTGTTTGTCATGGGTATGTCGGGATTGTTTTACAGGAATGGTCTGAGATAAAGAAAATTCACATCGACCTCACAATGTACTGCTTTCACAATTGTGTTTAAAGGAGTGAGTTGGTGACTTAACACTGTAGATAAAAAAAACTCCCTTAACGTAGCAGTTGGAATAAAAGTATGAGCATCCTGGGATACTGGACTATAATGAAGTGACAGCACTTTGGACAGGGAATACAGCTGGTCTGATAAAATACTGCCCTAATATGCCTTGGCCTGCACTGAAAGTGCATTTCAATCATGTGATCCATTATCTCATGGCTCATGCTATTATACTGTATACCCCAGTCATTAGCAGTCAACAAAAATATTTTCCTGGTTCCAGTTCCAATATCCATCCAAGATCAAAGCATCATCACAAATGAAGCACATAGCACCGTGATATGTATCCATTTTTTTTCATGTTCATACAAAAACCTACATGTGTACATTGTACAGAGTACATTTGAATGTCCAACACCTGCAAGCACTGTATGAACAAAATCCTTATTTGAATTAACGTATATTAGGTGAATCTGTGGCATAAAGAAGGGCTGATCTAACACTAGGCCAACCACTAGACTGCAGTTGGGCCATATCTGATTTGGTGCCTGACCAACACACAGAGCAAAAACATTTTTTACCCAGTGATTAATGTGGAAGCTTGGTAATTAATGTGGAAGAAATAATCGCTGACATCAGATTGTCTTTCCCACCTTTGTCTCAGTTGCTCTTTTCAATGGATATTTCTTAATTGTGTTTTCATAAAAGGGTAGCTGTACTCCCTCTCTTTTATCCCTGTGAAGAAAATGTGTTAGATGAAACCTGTCCAGTCTATAACAACTGGTATAAAGCTGTGAATGCTGTGTATTGTGCTTGAATGATGCCCATAACGAATTCTGGGTGAAAATGGATCATATCTGTTAATTCTATTTGTATGACTAAACATCATGAAGAAAATTCACATGATTCAGAGAAGTGGGAAAGAACAGCGGAAGTGTTTGAATTGTCAAGGTCTGCGGTCAACAATGATCACATCCTTACAATAGGATTGACTGTAATTTACTACATTAATTCAAAAATATCTTCAAGTTCCCCACATAATCATTGCGTGCTCATTACATACAGTGTTTTGACATCACACCTTCATTACAACATGCATGTCCATCCATTCACAGAGAGAGATCTTCTATGGTGTCCTCTATTTGCATTGTGTATGTGAGTCTGGGGTGTGTGTGTTTTGGGGTGGGTTGGTAGGAGATGCAAAGATGGGTCCTGAGTCCCAGTTGATTTCTGTGTCTCCGAGCATTATCTCTTGTATATATTCAGTGAGTTCTCACTCTCTCACTGCCAGGCTTTGCAGTTTGAATGTACATGGAAATGAGAATGTGACATAATCCATGGAAGTGGATGCACATCCTACTCTTACTCTCATCTATTCTCCACTCAGGGATGGTTTTAGGGGAACATCAACCACAAGTCTTTTAGGGTACCTGCCACACTTACCAGTACTTGTTTGGAATGCGAGAGGAACAAAACTCTCCGTGACCCATTTATGTTAAAACTTCGCCTACTAATCACACATGAATTTTAAATCCTCATTTAACCCACATTCTTTGTGCTGGTCCGTATTATTTCCAAACACAGCATATGTTGATAAGGAAAGCTTTTCGAGGGCTTTCTTCATTCCCATATGATGACACAAATGCATGCCTGTGTACATCTTCCAGTTCTAATTCAATTTAAATTCAGATTGAGCCACGTCTGAAATTTTTCAGAGAATCTACGTAGAAAAGATACACAATTTACAGAAACTAGGTAGGAACTAACTGATGTTGGACTCAGTACTATCATTAAGGCTGCATCTGTGCGTAATTAGTATGCTTTGTGTGGCACAGTGTTTACAAGGAATGTCTCAGGTCACGTCAGAAAAATCAATTTCTTTGCATCACTTTATCTCTTCCACAAATTCTCCTTGCCTGCCTCCTTTGCTTTTTATTTTAGGTCACGATAGATTGGATCTGCTATTACTTTTTGCTGCATATGTCACAGGTACAAGCAACTAAATGCATTCAATGTTACATAAAACACTGGACCGCGAAACGAAATTTATTTGTAATTCAATATGACTGTGGTAGATAGATATATCATGTGGTGAAACTACCAAATTGCATAATCAATGACGTAATAGCTCTCGGTATATTATTACCTCTATTGACTTGATTGTAATCAGGACTTGTTTTTATTCAAAGTGATCACTGCACGAGGAGGTGTCTCAAATTAAATTGATTGAAATATGCACAAAACATTCATGCACAGTGTTATGGTTACATTCACAACTGTGGCGGGGTTCCTTGAAACCTACACTTTCAGAATATTACCCATAAACCTCTTAAGTAGTACACCACCTACATGTACTTAATCTTATGATTACGTACTATCTCTCTGCACCCCTGTCAACTAGATACTGCTCACAATTAAGTCAAAGAAAAACAGGGGCAACCGCTTGCTAAGACTGCAAGAATAAGAAAAATAAGAGTAAGAATAAGAAAAAGAATAAGTAAGAACAAGAATAAGAATAAGAATCCTGTATTGTCACTATGACACTGTTTAAATCATCATTATGAAAAAATGTATGGCAGCTCCATAGGAGTTGCAATAGCAGCAGTCAAGCAGCAAGCAATAGTGAGAACAAGAGATTGCACAAAAACACGAGATTGCACAAAGGGATTGCACAAGGGAAGCTCGGCTTCCCCTAAAATGTCAAAGATTACATGGTCAAATATGTACCAGTACCTGTGGTTAACAGTTCATTGGCCACAATTGTGTCAGACAGTCATTTCAAAGATGAGTTCATTCAGAATCAGTTTATCATAGAGTCAATTCACTTGATCTTGTTAAATTTTCATTTATTCCTGCAGTGTTGATGTATTTACCCACAGAGGCCCTCTGCAAAAAAAAAAAAAAAACTTGAAAGGAAAACCACAACCTATTTCTTGGTATTTGCTTGGTAAAATTGCTGGAGCATGTCCATTGTTCATGTCGCACACAGTAAATAAAACACACTGATTAGCGAGGCTAGCGACGCATGAGGCTACGGACGCATGAGGCTACGGACGCATGAGGCTACGGAGGCTACGCTAGGGATAGCGAGGCTACAGAGGCTGCTCTCTGAACCACCGCTCCCCAACATCTCCCTCACCAACGCCAGATCCCTGGTTGATGAACTGGGGCTACAGCTGCATTCTGCAGCATTTCCATTTATACCGTTTTAAATGCGACGGAACTCAGCAACTATTGTAATGTGGTTGCACAATGCGAATTGTTGTAATGATAATGAAAATTCCTGATTCCTCATAGTATGTCCTTGTTTCAGTTTAGCATAATTTCAACACTCTCTAGTGGAGGTTGACATATTTCTTGAGTTCCTGCAATAATTCATACTCCTGGCTGGGTCGTCATGAGTTAGCAAGCTAGCAATGTGTTCACGCTGGCAGACGGTATATTTGATTTTAAGTTTACTGAAGTTGTATGAAGCAGAAGTACCCTTCATATACAACCGCTGTTTTGAAATGATTTTCCAAACTGCCATACACACACAGAGATGAGATCTGTCCTCTGCTTTTGGTTTGAAATCTGTGGTTGTAGTCGGTGAATGAATCCAAATATAAAAACATTCACAATTTCATATCCATGCAGCAGATGTACTGTGTATGCCCAGTGCCCGCCATGCCAAGCAGAGGGCATACAAAGCCCCCCACCACCATTAATTGTGCTCTCCAGAATCAGATTCACATTCTGCTCGTGGGTCATCCTCCTCTTCCTGTTCACTCTCCCTTCTTTGACGGTGACCTCAGCAGTTCCATCCAGTATTTTTAATTCCTCTAAATAAATGCTCCAAACTACGTGCAGGACGTATGTATTCATGTAAGATGGATTTCACATAAAGACTCACGTCATGACAATTCATCAGTTACTGTTACGGTGAGAGATGAACTCTTGCTGTGTTTGTTATTTTTTCTTAGATTTTATGAGAGTTGTTAAATGTTTTAATGAAGAAATTATTGCTTTTCATTAATATGTTATGGGTTACATGGTGCTGACTCAGTGTTTGTTTGGTATCAGTTGCTGAAACCACAATGAATAATTAATCGCTTCTTGGGATGCCATGAGAATGCTAAGGAAAACTGCATTCAAAGGACTGAAAAATACAAGGTACATTAATATATATTGGACACGAGCTGAACACATTAATATGCATAGCTCTTTTCTGTATGGACGATTGGAGCAGGTGATGATATCATATCAAAGATGATGCTCACGATTATGAGGAGCCCTAATAGGGTGCTGACCACCAAACCAGCTAGTAGGCTCAGAGGAACCTCTGACCTTGAATCACTGTAGGGAATGACATTTTCCATACAGTAAGCAAAACACTAATAGCATTGTTGAATATACAAATGACTGTACCTTCATGAAAAACATACTATCACCCTCTAAACACCCCTCACATCCTACGGTCAATGCTGTTAAAGTTGCATTTCTAAGTCCTAAACATGTTTATCTGTTGAGTTTTAGTGCAATCTTAATTAGTTTGAATTAATGATAAGTAAGCCCTTTTCATTGCTGCACATAGCGCTCATTTTTAGCTCGTTAGGACAGGCCATTGATTTTCTGTTCTGGGGTTAGACTGAAGAGAAGTAACAAGCAGGAGCATTATGCTTTTAGGAGACTCATGAGTTGGTTGGCGTTGGATTGGTTGGAGTGAACGCCCCTATTGAGCTTTCATGAGGATTTGTTATGTCCAGTACCGTCCATAGTAAACTTACAGAAAAATTTCCCGGATGGAATTTTGTGTTGAGAACAACATATAACCTCCTGCCCACCGCTGTGGATGAGTTCGTTCATATTAAAAATTAATGTTCCATTCTGCCTCAAGGGCTAGCGTGGCTAACCTTGGTCCAGATACTGGCCACTCTGTGTCCTCGGGGAAGGACCCATGCCACTTGGAGTTATTTGGCTGACCTAAATTCTGGGCAACAGTGCTGGTACCTGCTGTGACTCACCTGTTTTTCAGTATCATAGCCTTCAGTGGATACTGTTCCTTACTGACATTTGTATAGAAATGCGAAAATACATTTCATGCAATATTATCCCGCTTATTTTAATGTAACAAGAAGTGACTCTTCTCCACTTAAAGGCAGCAAAATAATAATAGTGCAATGAGATTGAGATGAAGACACACTCCTGTGTTGGCGGCTGTGGATTCTCATTTAGACACGACTCTCAGCTTTATGTGGCTCCAGTTGTATTATTGTCATGTTGGATCAATAAGTGGAAGGGAACTCTTTTGTCTAATGAATGATAATGTAAAATGTTAAGATATAAATTGCCTTCAAAATATTTTGAACAGAGCACATTTTGCTGATATTCTATGAGCTCAGATTTGACATGATGTATTATGAGCACATCTGGTAAATGGTTTATCATTGTGTAGAGCAGTTCTGAAGAGATTGGGCTGTGATATACAAATTAACAGCCATAATTTCTATGCATAGCAAGTATAAAAAATTTACAGGTTCATCATTGTTAGCTGATGAGATACATGCATGGTTGACTTTACCAAGTAAGATGCCCACAACGCATATCATGGTTTCATGCTAAAAGTCTTAGGCACAGACTTTGGCTTTATTTGTCACTGCTACAGCGAACATGTTCAACAAATAACTATAGTGCATGTAAGTCCTTCCGAAGGTGCTTGTCCTTTAAATAAGATGAAAAACAAGGATCAAGAAAAGACAGGGAACATGAGGGTAAAGGTGCGTGGAGTGGTGTATAGCTGGTATGCATAGGGGGCACAAAAGACTGTCACAAGGTGTCTTACACTGAAAGAGCGTGTGGAATGAGGGTAGTAATAAGTATGAATATATCAATATTAATAGGTGTATTGCACATACTGTATATAGATATTGTTGCACATAATGACATTGCACTACACAGGTGGAATCTCGTTTAGGACCCGTTGAGCACAGTGACTGCTCTTGGATAGAAGCTGTCCCTCATTTTGTTTGTCCCTGCTTTTATCTCTCTGTAGCAGCGTTCTGAGCGCATGACTTTTAAGTGACAGTAAACAACGTGGGAGGGGTCCTCCATGATGTCGGCTTTCTCCAGACAGCGGGAGTTGTACAGCTCAACCAGGGAAGGGAGGGGGCAACCAATGATCTTGTGGGCGGTGTTAACCACCGTTTAGAGTGCTTCCCCCTCAGTGAGCATGAAACTCCAAACCTGAGCGGTATGTTAGGATGATCTCAATACAGCACTGACAGATAGACACCAGCAATTCCTGTAAGAGGCTGTCCTTTCTGAGCACTCTCAAGACCTGTAATCTCTGTGCCTTCTTGATGATGGCTTGGGTGTTGGTGCTCCAAGTCAGGACGTCGCAGAGGTGGACACCCAGGAAGCAAAGCAGGTTCTCTCAACTTTGTCTCTCTCAACCATTGATGATCAGGGGCTGGATGGCTTCCTGAAATCTCCCATGAACTCCGTGGCCTTTGATGTGTTCAGGCTCAGGTTATTTGCCTCGCACTTACGTGCTGGTTGCTCCACCTCGTATCGGTACAGTGACTCATCGCCTCCAGAGAAGAGCCCAACAACAGTGGTGTCATTTGCAAATTTAATGATGAGGTGGTCAGGCAGGCCGGTGTGAAATGATGGGTGCAGAGGGAGTAAAGGACTCAGCACACAACATTGTTGGGAGCCTATGCTGAGGTTGAGGCTTGAGGCTGTGTGGCGGTCAATCTTCACCCTCCTGAAACGGTTCCGCAGGACGTTAATGATCCATTTGCAAATGGAGCTTGATAATCCTAGATGTAACAGTTTCGACACCAGCCTGCTGGGGACGGTGGTGTTAAATGCTGAGCAGTAGTCCATGATGAGCACCCTCGCGTAGTTCCCTTGCAGCCCTGTGGCGATGGTGTCCTCGGTGGACCTGATGGATCTGCATTCAAACTGGTGGAGGTTGTAGCCAGGGGGAAAAGCTAAGGAGATGTGGGCTCCGATCAGCCTCTCCAAGCATTTTTTGATGATGGGGATGAGTACAACTCTGTGTCGTTTAGTCGTTTAGACCACTGACATTGTTCCTTATTGGCCTATCCAAACTGGAGGCCCTGGATGACATAAGAGGTGTAGGGTCTGCTAAAGGAGAGGGACACAACCCTTAAGGCAGGAGACAGGGCGCTCCACAGTGATGTGGAACCAACCTCAGGAGAGGCATCAAGATGACCTCCACAATCATCCTCGCGCCCAGATTTTCCACAGTGACAGCATCCATGCAGTGTGAAATGTGGTTGCAGACTGCTGTTGTATGTTGTTCTGTGTCCTGGTCTTTGAAGTTTGACCAGTTCGTAGTTGCAACTGGTTGATCGTCGAAGACCAGGATACAGGGCAACTGTCTATGTTGCCCACTAGATACTTCAACTGGTTCAATAGTTGAATCTCTTGGCCAAGTCTGATTTGATTGCTAAAATGTCCAGGGCTAAAAAACACAATCTCTCAAAATACATAAACACCATAATGGAGTGTTAGGCTCACGGGCGGAACTAAGGGGGGCCCGGGCCACCCACCGTCGACAACTCACGGACGACCGCGGAAAGATTCGCACACATGCACTCCCGCCCCCACATCCCTCTCGACAACTCTTGGACAAACGCCGAAAGATAGATCATGAAAGAAATTTTTACAAACACTACTTTTAAAGGCTCGGTCATGTGCCCCGCCCAACGCAACGTAATTTGCAAAATATATATTCTTCTGAAAGGATGAAGAACAGTGTCCGTCAACAGCTATTCAGAATTTACCTTTAGTGACAACTACCTGCCGATTTCAAGCAGTGCTTACAGTATTTCTTATTCTGAAATTACAGCAAATACTAGAATTTAGGTGTTGGTGGTGTGACAAGCAGGTCTGACAAAATCCAAACCTAAACTCTGGGGTTAGCCTTGCGCAAAAAGACAGTAAGAAGACGACAGCGATGGAGGGTAGACACAACAAATCACCACGGCAACAAGTGGGGGTGGGAAAAGTAATCATCGTCATCCCACTGGCGCATATTTTGCAGGGATGAAAAACCTTTGCCACCCAGTCTCGTCCTGGTTAACAGAGAATTGACCAAGACCAGGATTCTGACAGATTAACCCCCTTCTAATAAATGAGTTTCCATTTTTGATTTTAAAACAATGAGGTACACGAAGAGATCCCAACTGCAATGCAATGGCAACGAAAATGTGGAAAAATCCACAATTACAGGTACATGAATCCACCAGATTACTACAAACTACAAAGTTGCAGGACTTTTTTCACAGTAACTATTTGAAGAGAAATATTCTTGTTTTTTTTTTGATTGAACATTGTTTCACCTACACAAACCAGTCATTATCTATGTCATCTATATGTGCCTCTACCAGTGGTAACCAGGTTACAAATGAGCACATTTAAGGAACAGCAAACTAGAGATAAGGTCAGAGAGGCAATTTTGAGATGTTTGGACATGTGCAGAGGAGAGATAGTGGGTAGACTGGGCAGAGTGTCAAGAGTATTTATTGTTAGCTCATTTGTAGCTCTTAATTTCTATAATAGTTTGTAGCAGCTCTGGTTAATTTAAGAAAGTTCTGTTATATCGCTGCCATCAACTGAATTAGGGTTCACCTCGAGACAAAAGATAATGGCCCATTGGTAAGTAATTGCTGAGAACAATGTACAGTGTATAAATATAGTGTTCCAATGTTCATTTCACTGTTGAGCTGTTTTGAAAGGATAATTGACACTGAGTGTTACTCAGAACTTGTGGTAAGCATTTTCGCCAGCTCGCGATTAGCATGTTACGCTAACTCAGTTACTATTGAGTTTATATTGTTAACTATTACTATTGGTATCAACACATTAATACATTGTTTAATCAGTTCAGTTTGGTGAGTTTGCTCCTAATCATTGTTGTAAGTCACAAGAGGACATTTGATGGTTATTAAAGGGTCTGTGTTTGTTGTAAAAAGTAAGAAAATAGCTATTTAGAAAATTGCTTTGCATGAGTTTGCCACATGCAACTTCTTGTATTTGGTTTAATCATTTCAGGTTTATGACCTGTGCGCTAAATGGTCAATTTGTAATTCAATAAAGAACACCAAGAGCCAGTTATTTCTGATTGTGGTCTCTGTCAAGCGTCTCCGGTGGGCTAAGAACCTAAAGGCGAACAAAGTGATTCAAAAGTGGAGAAAAGAAGACTAGGCCTGACAAACAGGAGGAGCTTCTTGTTTAACTCTCTCCAGAAATGAAGACAGAAAGCTTTCTCAAACAAAGTTTTAACGACAGTGTGTGCTAGCAACAACTAGCCGACAGAGTACCGTATCAAAATGATGCAACTGGAGGTGACTACAAACTCAGGCCAGCTGATCAGCACTTTTCACTGCATGAAAAGTGTGATTTTCGTCCCAGTAGACCGCAGTGGATTTCCCTCGTTCCCGACCGTGCACGACAGTCTACGCATTGCGAACACCTCGTCTACCTGCGTCGCGGATTGTCTCGAACGAATCGAGTTCGGAGGGGGGGGCGTAATTTGCATTTGAATCGCGGCGAAATCGCACCTGGCAGAAGGTGTTAATGGCTCTAATCAGCATGTGAACTGCAGCGGGCAGATCTGGGTTGAATGTCCTATGGGTTGAAACCACCATTGAAGTCACTCCCGAATTGGTCGACATCACCACTGTTCAACTAGAAAAATAACTCCTGATTGGTCTATATATACTCCATTCACTCCTGATTGGTCGACATCACCATTCCTAAACTAGAAAAATCACTTCTGATTGGTCTATATATACTCCAATCACTCCTGATTGGTCGGCATCACCACTTTGAAACTAGAAAAGTCACTCCTGATTGGTGTATATATATGATTGGTATGTGTATATAAAAAGCAAAATTGCCAGCAAAACGTTTATTCAC
>OMPJ01028038.1:0-29901 GCA_900312935.1 Carapus acus
ATGGCTAAAATCCTAAATTCTGCTCGAGATGTCACCAGTGCGTCTCAGCCCTCTGCACTGCTTGGCCTCCAAAGACTACTGCTCCACTCTCAAAATGGCAGGCCTAGCAGCATTCTCAACAGGGTTGAAAAGCTCCTCGCAAAGGTCACCAAAACATTGTACTTGTGAACACTAGCAACAGTAACTTGATATTTGCATGGCAAAGTCTTACCAAATCATTTTGCATGGCATGAACATATTTACTTTAAAAAATTGCTGGAGCGTTGTCCTCCACTGAGACAATCATGCGTTTTGCTTCTGCACTGGTCTACAGGCCTACAGCTATCTGACCGTCAGCTCAAGCCACCTCGATATCCTTGCAAGCTTACCAACTCATTGGAAGATCTTGTTATTGCACCATGCAGAGGATGGGTAATGTACACCTTTTTGTTTATTGTACATTGAAAATGTTAACAATCTAAAGAGTTTGTCCTGTAAATTTTGTGTAGAAACCTCTCATCGATTGTTTACTCCTGCACTTGTCTGATTTGCTTAATAGGTCGGAACTTTATGGTGCCTTTTACGAAACGGCCAGGTTCACGGAGGGCCCTAAGGGAAAGACAGTAGGTAGGGAGTCAATTCAAACTGTGTTGTTAAAATGTTTGTAGGTAGGTAGGTAGGCACGTACCTTACTGATCTATTGATACAATGATGAGGGAAATTCAAATCCCAAATTAAGTTGTCAGAAGAGTAATCTTCCCATCTGGTCTCTGGAAAAGGGCTTAAAACTCAGGGCTAGTCCAACAACATGTATGGAGAGTGAAGACGATGGGAAACGGGGACAGATTGACTAAGATACGAATACGAAAAAATATCAAAGAAAGGAGAAGAGATTCACAGGGACCAGTTATAATATCTGTCTGTCCAAATATGCTCATCTGCTTTCATTTTGTGAATTCTGCTATTGCAGAGGTCGTGATGTGCTCGAGCGTGGCCAGAGTGTTTGTGTGCCCAAAGGCTCTGTCGGCACTTAGGGAACAGATTCGGACTTTTGGAGAGCAGACTCGCAATTTACTCCTTCTTGAAGGCAATCGCTGCAAGAATGGAGGCACAAAGAAGGAGGAAGTCCGCACGAAGCTTCAGGTGTTTGGAGACCTCTGCTTGCTATTAATGTTAATAATTTCTACAATCCACCCAATATCGTCATCATAATGTTCTTTACTACAATTTGTGCATCCTCCATAATATCACATCATTTGTCCTCTGTGTTTAGTGCCTCTGTGCAGTCAAGGAAGACAAAAGTGTCTCTGTCTAAGGGCTTTGTGTTTCGTTTTATTGCACAGAAAACTGCCACAGAGGAAGAACTGTTAGCTGACTTCAAAGACATTGTACAAAAAATGGAGAATTATTTACACCCGCTGTTGACCAAGTTTGACTTCAGCTGCTTCAGGTGAATTATAAATTTGAGATTTTTTTTTGGTTATTGTGTTGTTATACTGTCACGTGTACAACAGCTGAGAATGTCACCACTGTTCTCTGTGCTCGCTCTTGCTGTCTGGCAGTTATTGCCTTTTTATTTTTCTTTCACTCCGAAAGACTGATACCACCTGATGTCTTTGTCCGCGTGATGTTCATCAATCTTAACATGTCCAAATCTCTCCCTCTCCCTCAGGCAGCAGCCACCATCACCTCCCCTGGCAACATCAGCCAAAACAAAGAAATCATCCAAAGGTAATGTACATCAACGATTGTCGCTGACTCTGTTGGATCTTGATGTCACTGAATTTTTGTATCTCGGAATTTCTCAACCATGAGGAGCTGCAGCTTTTTTTTCAGACTGTTTAACAGTCAGACTTTCAGTTTGTTGCTCAAGGACACTGACATTTGTTAAGGAGGGGCACTGAAAATAAATAGCAATCTTTAAAATGTTATCACATTTCTTTGCAGCGGCCCCTCAAAAGGAGCCAGAGCAGTGTTTGGTGTTGCTGGCAGACAGGAAGCTGATGGACTTGCCACTGGAGGCTTTGTCTGTCCTGCAGTGGTCGGGCTTACGCTCAGTGTCCAGAGATTTCTCCCTCCAGCTTCTTGACAGGCGACTGCACAACCAAGAGAACGGTATTAGACGTGCTGTATCACTGGATTTTGTCAGATATTGTGTCTGCTGATCGGTTTTGTCGGTAGTTCCATGATAGTGGGTAGTAAATGCAAATAGAGTTTGACATATGATGTGTAACTGTGTATGGAGAGATACACAGATACACAGATGGAGGCACAGAGAAAAAGGCAGATAAGAATGACCCACATACACTCAAAGATTAAGAAATTCCTGCGTCACAGATAGAATATGAACAAGGTTTTAAGCAAATGACTGTTTGCGTCCGTGCTCACCATCATATGCTCTGTAATGGATTATCGTTCCTGAAGCCAGGCTTTGTATAGTGTCGACAGGGATCCACAGACATGCAATTTGCCCGGGAAAGAAAGGTCATTTCACATCCCCTTGACATGTAGAGGTTCATACACACGTCTGTGAAGTATGCCATAGTTGTTAGAAAGGATCATACCAATAAGTGAGCCCATTGATATGCGATGCCATGAATTACGGTATCTGTGCCCAAGGCAGAGGTCTGATCCTCCACTAGTGCTACACAGTACATCAGCAGTTATTTACTTTCTTAACCTCCAAAGGGAAATTCACAATTTACAGAGGGATGAGTTTTGACACTATCAAATTTGTCCCAATATTGACTGAAATTAGAAATTTCTGGCCACAGAAGTATGATGACAATGTCAGTACATTTGATTTATTAGTGCATCCCATTCGTCACACGATTAATACAGTTAAAGGTTAGTTGTTTGTAAAATTGTTATAGCACCTTCAGAGAAAATGAAATGTGTCATGCGGCTGCAACATATTTTATCGTGAGTACTTATTTCTGCATTGATGTCGTTGCATGTAAATCTTGCCAAAACGTCTTACTTTTATCCCTCTCATTTTCAATTTCTCATTTTCTGGATTCAAAAGGATTGGCGTCATTTGTGGAATCTCACTTGTCAAGCTTGATATTCAGGTCTACGTTGTGTTTGATTTATTTAGTGTTTTCTTTATGTAGGGATGATAATGCTGAAAGAAATCTGAATTAATTTGAAAGAGAATTACCATAATTTTGGCATTCAAGTTTACCTTATGCCAACAAGATTTACTGCCTGAAACTATGTTTGAAAAGGGCTATTTATTATGCAGTACAGTGCTCTGCATCAAGTCTGTACAGGATGAATTAGCATTAATAGGAAAAGGCTGCCTTCAGGTGGCAAATGGCTGCTTTTGTATGCGCATCTGTTCATGTCGCCTCAAAACTTGGCATGTCTCGCAGTTATAATGGGACGCATGTAAATAGAAACAAATACGTTATGATTATCGGTGTCAAAGATCCAAACACTGGAATTGTTTTGAATTAAGATCGATGAATCCCTCGTGGGAGAAGTTATAACTGCAATACATGTGTCATAGTTATCTAATGTGTCATCGCAAATTTTAGAGGAATGACATCTGCCCACCTGTCTCTATGATTGCTGAATTGCCATTAGATTTCTCTCTTAACACCGTTCAGAAGATTCAGTATGTACATACATTGCAGTTTATGAAAGTAATATGAGATTCAACTAATGGTAATCTATGTTAGAGCTAGTGCTGAATCTTTATACAATTAAGCTAGCACCATATTGCTTTGTTTGGTCTGAGCATTCATGTATTGACTGCCTGTTTGTGTTTTTTTCATTTTATTGTTAGGCAGGTTTCACAATCAAATTATGTGACCTTTGATTAAACTGATACCCACCGACTGAATAACGGTGTTAGCCTGTGCAGAGGGTAAGAGACGATGCTGCTGGTGGTATCTTGAACAAGTCCTCCAGCTACCAATAAAAGTCACCGTAGCTTTGTAAACACAGCGGAAATTGAAGTTTATGTTGTTGCTAGGTAATCGTCCCCTCGTAGAACTGAGCACATAAATTTCCTTCTCTATTTGTGGCAGCAGAAAGCGACAACAAGAAGACTAAAGGTGGCAAGACGACCAAGGCGAGGGCCGATCAAAGCAAAGTCATCAAAGTGGTGAGCTCAGTCGGTTAATCTGGGCCCGCCAGATACACGCTGCTCTATGACTTGGAACCTGCCGTCAGCATGCGTAATTATTGAACTTGGTGTTATCTCACCTTTTAAGTATTTTTTCCAATCAGTCTCCTAATGAGCTTTCATAAAGATCACATTCCATCCCTCTGAACATTTATCCATTCATGCACTGTTTCTTCTTTCCTCCTTGCCGGTCTTGTTTCTACCCTTGCATTTTGCACCGACTCATCATAATTTGAATATGCATGGTTACATGATCTTTCTATGTTCTATGAAACTTAACAAAAAATTATCTGTATTCTTTACTCAGAAACCTGTGAACCGCACCTTGCCTTCACATACCCTCCCGGTGGACACGCACAACTTCAGATGTATCTTTAACCGAAATGATGTATCAGTGTGTTGCACCAACAAACTCGTATGCAGCTCTGCCACATTCAAGAATGATTGGATCTAGGTCTTTCTTAACACCTCTTCCAAGACATTGTTGACCCCTATGGTGAGGGCGTTTTTGGTAAGTGAATGAAACAAAATGAATATAGAACGTATTGAGTAACAGTGAGTCAATGAGTTTCGTCTTTCTTGGCATTTTTTGGTTATCCTCCATTATCTTCCCCTCAAGACAAACCTGAAGTGTATTTTTTTCTGCCCATGTGTTCTGTGTAATTGTGTAACAGATTTACACATCTAGCCTTAATTCATTCAGATGTGTTGCAGTGATGTTACTTCACCAGGAACTAATAACAGTAGTATCAGTAGTTGTAAAAGCAACCTGTTGCCAAATGACAAATAAAATAACCACATAGTAGAAAAAATGTGTTCCCCTTTGAAATAGAGGAACATAAGAAGACCTCATGAAAAGACTCGCCTATAATGATTAATGTCCTCAGCAGTGTGTGCTTTGGCACTTTTCCACTCATCCCTCCCTCACCTAACCTCTAAAAGGTTCCAATATATATCGAAACATAATGTATGCGGTGCCTCAGATGGCACCCATCAGTGCTGCTGCAATACCTATATACACCAGAGGCAAATGGACGTGTTTATGAGATGCTGCTCTTAAATGACACAGATGGGACCAGTCTGACGGAGAAGATGAGGAACATCTTGGAAACCCACAGCCACCAGTTCACACCTCTCTGGGAGGGCTTCATGGGCAGGTTAGAGGTTTACCATCCGTGCACACAATAAAGTGTTTCACAGACATTATTCACTCTAATCTGGGCAGCTCTACAAGGCAGCGTTGCTGTGCTGTGCTGTGCTGCGCTGCGCCGGTGTCCAAGGTCTCATTATGCCCCCACTTCTTAGAATTTCAAACGAATACTGTCAACGTGGCTTTCAGTGATAAAGTGCAAATAGCCTGGAATACAGCTCACACCGTCAACATCCCATAAACCTGCACCTCATCTGTCTTTGTTGCGATTCTTTTCACCCAGAACATGCCTTTTTGCTCCTCCACAACATATGTAACCATTCCTGCAGCACTAATCCTTTCCTTTGTACGTGTCAAGTCTGCCTCCGACGGAGCAGTTGCTGTCCACATGCAGCGCGTTTGTGTACCTGGGGATGGAGCGTTTCATGGCAAACTTTCCACCTGCCAAACTGGCAAATCTGGACCTGTCAGGTATGGTAGGAGTAAATGTAAATACCGCTCAACCTCCTTAAACAATTGCTTAGTAACAAGTAAAAAGCAAAGAGAGGGGGAAGAAGATTTGGAGCGCAGCTGTTTGCTGCTTCCGGGAGGACTAAATGGAGCAATAGGCTTAATCTGCTATAACCCATCAATCTTCTGGGAGGATGTATTTATAGCCGCAGCTTCCTTTGTGGTGTGAAATCGGTGTGAGTTTTGGTCAAGGACATTGCACCAAGTGCTCAGTATATCAGATTGAAATCTTTTATACTTGAAATATAATGATATGTCAGATAAATGCAAATGTTGTTAGTGAAGCATGAGTTGTAGGTGTTGCGTGCTAGGGAACAACAACACTGCAACAGCAAGATGCGTTAAGCATACTATATGGTGTTAAGCACCATCATCTATTGAGTAGAAGACTTCATCGCAAATCTGTTAAATCCAGAGGTCAGTGAGATTTTTCAGTCTCTTCTATTGTTGTCGTCATTGCAAGGGAAACAATTTTCTTTATTCTGTGGTGAGGAAATTGCTTTCCTGCATTTGACCCTCATCCTCATTATTTGAGGAGCAGTCGCCTGCTCTGTTAGTCAGCGTGGTAGCGTTGAGGTATTTAAAGCAATTCTATGACAGTGTGTGCCACACCGAGTACTCCATCATGATGTTGAACAGATCCGTGTAAATCAGCTTTCATTTCAGGATATTTTTTTGAGGATGCATTTCCTATAATTCTGTCTCGCTTCGTCTTTGTGTCGCCCTCAAACAAAATGCGGATCACGGATGGTGTCAGGTCAGACTCGCACCACCTCGGGGGCGACATATGTGCCACACGGTAGCCTGGCGTCGGTGCGCCTAACTATAGTGCAGTCGACACCAGCTGTTGCCTCACACAGTGCTGGACGTCTCCTTTTTAATTGGCCTCTAGAATATTATGATTGAGGCAGTGGCAGATATATGTTTCTGAGAAAATCCTTGACACACCTGCTATGCCAGTTTTGGGTTGAAGCCTGCAAAAAGTCTTTACTTGTGCCTTGCAAGTCAAAGTCTCATATCCAGCATCTAAACTGCAAATGTTGTACCTTGACTCTGACTTTTACCTGCAAATATTTAAACAATTAAGCTAAAATCACAAATAAAAGCATTAGTATGCTGGGTGTTTGTTCAGCCTGTTTATTCATCCATTACTGCTTCACATTCAATTTGTTAAGTTCTTGTTTTTGCAGTTGGTAACGTTTCTTTTTTGGGATTTTTTTGCACTCCAGAGTGCCGAATGGCTTTAATCTTTGACCTGGTTCAGAACAATGCCAGCGTTCTCCGACAGTCACATCTTGATCTGCAGAAAAGGTAATGCATTGTCCTCACGCTTCAAATCTCAATGTGTTTCGTAATTTACTTTCATCTACCACTTTGTTTGAATTTTGGCCAAGTATTTCATTTCCTTGAACCATCCTCCTGCAAAAGTGTCTCCATCTGTGCTGTTTCCAGTGTGGAGCTTCTCGCCTTGGAGAGGCCCGTGGAGACAGCGGTGCTCCTCAGTATGAGTGGAGTCAGCAGTATTGTGTTGAACCAGTGGCACACCACCGCTCTGAAGAACACACACAATCTGGCTGAGCTTCTGGACAGTAGGTTTTACCCAAACTCAAAAGAATGAACTCTCAACAGCACTGTTGCCACTCCCGACCTCATCCATGTTATTCTGTATCATCTTCCCCACTTTCACTGTTCAGTTTGCGATGATTAAACGATGTCTTGTAGAAATCCTGAGGGTTGGACTTCCCTTTGGGCAAACCGTTCATAACATGAGGACAGGAGGCAGCCAGAATGTGGCGGTACTTCATCAGATAGATCCAGGGCCACCCGGTATTGTATAAAACACACACACACATGATTTTGCATGTGGCCAAGGCAAAAGTTTTATTTGGCATCTTGTTGACATGCAAATAAATATGATGCCAGTGAGCTCTTGTGCTTTTGAATTGTGCCACTCTCCACTACACTGGTACAAGTCTTTTATAAAGATTTTAGCATATACTGTAGATATGATGTGATTAATTCATTACTTCTTAATAAAAAACTCTGCTGCCAAATGACCTTAGCTTTGTCCCATAAATCAGGTGAACATCATTTGCATTTTTCGGCACAACTGTCTTCTATCCTGACTCTCCTCACTGATTCTCCTTGCAGAGCCAGAGTTGCAACCCTCTACAGAAGAAGAGGAGACTCATTTTGAAGCAGCCATTACTCCAAATGCCTTTAATCTAATTCTGTATGGACTCCCCAATTTAATCGTCACATAAATTAACTCGCATTCTCACCTTTGTTCCCTAAAAAGGTGTTTTGTTTTGTTTTGTTTTATTTTTTCCCACGGACTGGTTTCATGCCGAAGAATTTTTCCACGCACAGATGAGGGGTAGGGGAATTTAGAAAGAAATAGAAATATAACAATTTTACGTAGTTACGTATATGCATCTTTGAAGTTATCACACTTTTATAACATCAATACCAGCTTCATTTGATGCAGAATCAAAGGGAGTCTGAGGTGAGGGTTATCTTGCGTGTTTACTCAGTTAATGTGGGCTTTGGACATTAGAGTTATATGCGTGAGAGAGGAAAATGTTCTCTTTTCAAAATAAAATGCCTGGAAAAATGATTATACATCTGTTTTTTGCTGTTTTTAATCTTTCTTCGCGACCCAGTTCGAGATGGTCTATTGCCTGGTGTCGTTTGCTACAAGGACTAATACAGCTTGCTGTTATACTATTTTTTTTTGCACTGTTTATTTTCTTGGTAGACATTAAATCCTCGTGAATCCTCCAGGTGAATACTCCCCATGTCAAATAAGATAATGCCTGGATTTTGTAGCAACCCTCTTTTTGCCGTATGACCTAGAGTTGAGTGATGCATGAGCAAACATGGCTGGAGCGGCTTACACACATCCAGTTAATACATATGCTGCATTATTCACAGTGCTGTACTACTGCAGATCTGCAGTAATAAAAGCCTGACACAGACTGATTTTTGACAGTGGTGTCCAACTGTTCTCCCATGTTTTTATCCTCAGACTACTGATTTTATGAAGACTGACCTGCCTTTTTTCTAGAGGTTATTTTATTGTCTCAGACTGTGGGAGGCCAGAGAAAACTGAACACATGAGACTAGGTATCTTCCCATTTTTTATTTGTGTCTAACTGAAATTAACTGATTAATTGATACATACTTCATAGATGGAAAATGGCCAGACCCTCATCCAAAAGCCAAATACTTGAATGAAATGAAAATTGAAAGAATTAAAATAAATCCAGAAATAAGCAAGACAGATTTATTCATGTTAGCAAACTTTGTTGTTAGTAACTTTGTTTGTACCCATTTTTAATTCTGTTGTGAGACTGCCCATCAAGATTTTTCCAAAAGACATTGAGTGCACACTTGCCTTTGAATTCTCCACCCTGCAAGAAGGTGTTGTTCCTTGGCCTGAGGAACTTCATCTCTGGAAAACACAGCATTAAGGTAAGAGAGGAGTGTTGTCACCTGGGTGACACATTTTTTTCTCTTTCCTGGCAGTAAATTCGAGGGAAGCTGACGGTGTGAGACAAAGTTCGACACAAGACTTTCACCTTTTACTTCCCTGGAACTCACACGTTTCATGTGCGACAATCACTCTGTAACTACACCACAAGTTTGTACACCAAATTCAGTCCCAAAGTAGTAACGAGTGCATGATTTTGGCATCACCCTGAACACTAGACTTCCTTCATCCCACCCAAGATGAGGACATCCTGTCTGATTTTGTTCTAACTAGAGTTTGCAAAACTGTGTGAAATTAACAACAGCAAAAACGACTGCTTTATCTTCGCACGCCACATTGTCTAGAATGCCTTTGTTTTGATTATTCCTGTTATCTCTCGCCACTGGCAGCTGTTGTTTGGATAAATGAAAATGCAAAGATGACGTTAGGGAATGAGAGACTAATCATCATCAACCGTTCTGCTTTTCGTGCACAGTCGGTCCTCATCTCTGCTAATGCACCGGGCTTCAGCACCTCAGTCTGCCCTGTGTTACATCAGCCTCTGTAAAGCATCATGCACACTTTTCAGCTTATTAATACTGAGTGCAAGCACGCAACATGTCTCTTGAGAGCGACAGTGTCCTTCCATCGGCGTGCCGAATGTCCGGCGGGCTGTGGTGTCTTGACAGCACGACTCAGTCTCACTCCGCAAGCCGCCAACCTGTCAGTCACTTGGACGAAGCACGCTGATTTATCGTGTTTGACAATCTGCGGATGGAGTTGCGGCCCCTCCGGCAAGGACCTGTACTTGTTGCACGCATCTGGGGCTTCAGACTCCAGGTGTGGGCGAGAGGGCCACAGCTCCATTCATCTCGCTTCCCTCTTCCACCTCCTCTCTTTCTCAACCTGACGCCCGTCTCTGCTCCAGGCGTGTGAGTTAGACAAGGTTGTGGAAAGACTGAAAAGAAGATGGCAGTACATTTAAGTACAGCGTCACATTTTCGTGACCCTGGATTTGACCGATATCGTTGAATTTTTTCGCTTAAAAAAAAAAATCCCCAAAGCATCTCTCACTCGCAGCAGAATCCCCACCCCGGGGCCATGAGTGAGATGTCTACCAGGAGAATCAGAGACACTCACACACACTCCTCAGCATCATGTTCAAACATTCTCCAGAGGGTGGAAAAAGCCATGGAATTCTAAGGTGCAGTTGGAGTAAAGCAGGGGATGGACAAAGTTTTTTTTAGCCCATTTCCCCAACTTTTCCAAAGATAAAGTGCACAGACATGTTAAATGTTGGCACATGGATTGAGTAATTATCTGAGGCATTTGGCCAAGAAATGAGATTGACATTATACCCTTTCAGTTATTTTCAAGAGAGCTGCATTGACAGGACTGAAGTGGATACATGATAATCTGCTCAGCACTTTATTATTAGCGAGGTCGCGGATGCTGCCGAGGATATTATAATAATTATTATAATCCTGTTGAATCAATTTATTTTTCCTCTCTCGTGAGTTGAATTTAAAACCACGCTGTGTGACTACAAACATGCACAATTCATGCCACAAAATACATCAGATTTCTGAAGTCCGACAAATGGCAGTAGTTTCCACCCCCATGGAGGGAATTCATCTCAGTAAAATCCATTTGTACTTGCAATTTTGGACATGGTCCATCTAATGGACTATTCTTCTCTATTTTCCATTTGAAGTAATGAAGTACTGCCATCCTGATCATCCTCATGTTTTGGTTTGGGAGTGTTGTGCCAAAAGACATTCTCTC
Source organism: Carapus acus (assembly GCA_900312935.1). Taxonomy (NCBI): domain Eukaryota; kingdom Metazoa; phylum Chordata; class Actinopteri; order Ophidiiformes; family Carapidae; genus Carapus; species Carapus acus. Next base: position 11,029 of record OMPJ01028038.1, read on the forward strand.
TTCCTCTTTTCTCACACACTACCACAATATTGTGTCAGTAAATGGCTTCGACGAGTGACAGCAGATTCAGTTCCGTTATTCAAAGTGGATTGAGTACCAGCTTGAAGGCAAACGCAGTCCAGCCTTGACATTTGGCCTATTTCCTCAGCCATGAAATCGTCACGTGAGTACAGACGGACAAAAGGAATTTGCCAGTATTGACAAAAAGCTTTTTGCAACATTGCGCCTGCACACAAAAAGATGGAAGGCTACAGCTGTGTGTGTTTGAGTGTGGATGTGGGTGTGGGTGTGGGTGTGAGTGTGCGCATCCACTCCACCCACAGAGAAAGAGTGTGTACGCGTATCACGCTACTGGAAGGGAGTTAGTCAGACAGCCGCGGGCATTGTGGACTCAAGGATACCGCTCTCACTTTGGGAAAGGAAGGCAGGTTGTAGTAGAGAGAGAACTCAAAGATGACAAACAGATTATTTGTTGGGCCCTACGCTGTCCAACACCATCACTCTACAGGTGCAGTTTGCCGTATGCAAAAGCTGCATTTGATTTTAAATATTTACAGCAATACTTATGGGGATGCCAGGCAGGAAAAGTGGATAATTCAGGATGCAGTTATTTACAAAACACTGCACACGATAATGATGTTTCGTCCTCAGCAACATCTCTTATGCCCAGTGGCCACAGAGACAGTCTACTGCTGAATCAAATTGACATGATCTGTTGTCTCATTCACGCCTATTGGCTTGTTTGACGATTGGCTTGGACAGTGATTGATGCATCTGCCAATATACATGTATGTAGATAAATAGATATCTAAATAGTCTATACAGATATCTACATATCTAGATGTATACCTATCCATCTATCTATTTAGATAGATAGATAGATAGATAGATAGATAGATAGATAGATAGATAGATAGATAGATAGATAGATAGATAGATAGATAGACAGATAGATAGATAGATAGATAGATATGTATAGATGTGTATATATGTATACATGTACAGTATAATATGTATATATATATATATATATATATGCACACACATAGATACTTACATACATGCATGCATATACTGTATATATATGGCCATACAGGCACATCCATATACTTCAAAACAAGAAAGCAAGTTACAAGTTTCTTCTAAGGTCCCATTTCTTCTATTAAGGGTTTGACTTACCACTTGAGAGACTATAGGAGGCAAACAGTGTTAGTCCAACAAAATGTTTCATCTCATTGTAATCACATTTCGATTTATGTTCTGTCCTCCGCTGTGGTCTGCTAACGTGATGGTTCTTCTGTACCCTTCAAGGCATCTTGCACGATTTAGACGGAACCTCTCTGGCTTTAGCAAATGAGAGTGTAGATGACATTAATGTCTCCTCTGGGCTGCCAGGCATCATGAACGGCTGTGGTCACTGCCATCGTGTTCAATAAAAGTTTCACAAGATTCGTTCTTCGGCTCCTCGGTTCCAATGAGGCGCTGTCGATGCACCAGGCCTGCTGTTCTCTGTAGCTCCACTAGATGTCCCTCATGTGCATTTGCTTATCACATGACTACACTTTTTTGGTGTAGAGGGGGACTTGTAAATGTTCACAAACTTACTTCAGCCAATCGATGCTACTTGGTACTTTGCTGCTATTAGAAAGACATGATGGAGATCTTGGGACTTGTTCGAAGCATTTATCAGCTGACAAGTTGGAGCTGATCGATCTCTGCTAGCCTAGCTGCGCTATGAGGCCTCCAAGGTCCCGTCGAGTAATCATAAGCTAAGATAAACGTTGCTATTGAACTCAAATGGCTGAAGTTTGTCATTTTGGATGAATGCCTTTTTTGTATTGATTCTTTTGATGGCTAGCTCTGCTCATTTGCTCTGAACCTCTTTGAATGATTGAACTGTAAGTGGTCCCATAACAATAATAAGTCCCTCCAGAATGCCTTATATACACTGCTACTCTTATATGAATGAATATGTAATGTAGAATTTTAGAATTGTCAAGAAATAGTGCAAGTAGTGCATGTAAATAAAGAACTCTGGAGCATTTTGACTTGCCCACCACATTGAGAATAACTTGTGTCAAACTGAGCCCAGATGGTTGAATTTGAATATGAACTTCTATCAGATATTCTGTTCCCACTTATATCTGTTCACAGTGTTTCCCTGTTGTCCATTAGCCACCCTGCCCATTCAAATCATGAAGCACTATTAGGGGTCCATTTTTAAGCATCTTACTTTCTGCAAATGGTATTGGAACTGAGATTGCAGGCAAGCAAAATGGCGAAATATTGAATGTGGTCATTATGGACACCACCAGATATGTGCTTTTCTTGCTCCACTTAGACAAGTTAGAGTGCTGGAAGTCAGCGAGCGGGGATTGTTCACTGCTATTACGTATTTGCTTATGTGTTTGTGTTTGTACTGATACATTTACCTCAATTTGAACATGTAAATTATCGCACAAAAACACGTCCACGTTTCACACAACCACTGATAGAAGTGTGTTTACTTGTGGTTGGGACCCTGATATGTAAGAGGTGCAAGCTCACATTTGTTATCGGTACATTTTCTCCATTTTTATTTCGACTTTGTATGCGTTGCTCTTCTTTTATAGTTCATGGCTCCACTGGTTGGTATGAAGTGTGAAGGACCTCAGAACCATCCCAGCTCCTCTCCTTCGTCCCAGTACTTCCCGCTCCCCACCCTTTGGGGATCAAATATTAACGGTCTGACAAAAAGGATGAAGTCTTATCAATTAATGATAGGTGCAGGTGGGAGGAAATAGGAAGCCTTAATGTCCTGTTTCATTCTGTGAACAAAGACTGATGGAATGGAATATTTATACACCAGCAATTATACTGCCCGGTAACAGAGTGGCGGCACAGACGAGTCGCTGATCGTCTGGAAGTGATGGTTCACGACTTTGAGCAGCATCCATTTCTGACTTGCCCGGCACACATTCGGCATTCAAACTGTCCAACCAACCAATCAATCAAAAGAAAAAGTGTGTAAGTATTCTTTGCACAACCCCACAACCAAAAAACAGCAACCGTCACTGTGCAACCGTCACAGAATTTCAGCAGCTCAAGAGAAACAGACATCCGAAGATCATGGTCCATGAATGCATGACCTACTGAGGCGACGCAGGAAGTTCCTCCATTGCATCATTCAGAGGGTCTGATTGTATGTCTGTGTGCATCTTTGTGTAATTCAAAAAACCATGGTTGCAATACATAAAGGTTGCTGTGTAAGCAGCTGTGTGCCGGGCGTAATATATGTAAATTGAATAATCAGTTTGTTAATACTTGCGCTGTGGCAAATACTTCACCAGGCTGTGACGTTTGAATCAATTCCGCTTTGATGAGGTGAAAGCAGATCAATGTAGCGCTGCGGCAGAGATGTTTGGGTTCACGGAGCTGGAATTCAGTTGAGGAAATTGTTTGGCGTGATTTGTAGAAAAACTCAATGTTGCTGGCTGTTGTCCGCTCCAGTAGCTTACACAAAATCTGGCGCAAGTTATGTAGACATTTCAATCTCCTGTGGTAGTAGCGTGTTTTTAAACACCCCTTATTAGCATTAGGATTAAATTTGTGACTATTTCTACTTCATTTGCTTTTCACTCTCTTTTTACCAGCTGTATTTTCCAATATTTTGTCTGCATTGCTAATAGGAGTGTATGTTAATGCATGTCCCCTGATGGTCTTTTGGTTGAGGGTTAAGATTTGCTGGAAAATTTCAGTCTCTCCTTCATCCTGTTCTCCTCAGTGCAAAATTTATAATTTATTGAATCATCAGCAATTTGTGAAAATTTTACCATTTTTTCATACCCTCAAAAAAAGGAAATTCGCAAATTAATTTCTCTGCCCAGATTTTTGTACTCCGAGGACAGGTTCAGTAATGTTCATGTTTGAGGAGAGCTTGAATAATTGCATCACTACGTCACAAACAGAGAGTAAAGACGACTTGATGACACTAACCAGGCAATTTTTTAAATTTGATAATGCGACACAGGAATGAGGTCATATGCTCTGCGGCAACTTTAGAGTTTAATGTTTGTTGACCGCATCCACCATCCATCACTGGGTTCAATTCCCACCCACGCCGTCCTGCTTTTTGACTGATGTCCTCCTCCCTTTGGCACATGATTGACCAGGCGTGTCATCAGCGGGACACACACAGCTTCATTCGGCCGCGGCCTCACAGAGCGACGCGACAGACGACTCTGATCGCGTGATCAATGCAAAACTGATCAGCATGTTCATTAGCGGCACAACGAGAGGGACGCAGAAGTGAGACAGTAATGTCTCTCTCTCCTCCAAGACTGACACAGTGGCGGTGAGAGGACTTTTAAATCGCAGTATCAAAAAGCAGACGGCGACTCTGAGTGTGGGAGGGGTGTGTGCATGCATGTGTGTATCTGTGCGTGTGTGTCAGTGTAATTTTTGTGTTACAAGATTCAGTCGGCTCCTGGTAAAGAATACCAGGGGCAATAACTGAGCCCAAAATAACACAGGGAGAATTCATCCCCCTGAGAAAATAATGATTGTGTTTTGCTATTTGTCAACCATTGAAGGTAATCCATCAAAAAAGAGAGGCCATTGATATTGTCTCTCATTTCCACAAAAGACAAAAACACACGAGCAGCTGAACTGACCTGATTCTTTTCATCTGCCTTGTTTCCCAATAACAACGCCTGACGATAAGAATCTCCTCTCTTACTCTTTTCCTCCTCCGTCACTGTTTCTGCAAATGTTTATCTGTTAATTCCAAAATTGATGGATTGACTGACAAATTGCTGCATCAATCCATAGCCGTGCAGCCGCCAGGCTTGATGTCCTGCAGGTACTGACAATAGTCGATGTGAGAGCTTATTGACACCTATATAAGCGTATTGTTTCTCGATATGTCACTGTGGCAGAGCAGTGATCCCAATCTCCACCAGTATGCGAGCCCTCAGTGGGTTGATTTGGATCTTTTTGTGATGCCTTTTGCGTCGTTTTGATTTTTTTTTGCCGTCATGGCGGCAGCTTGCGTTCGTGTGTCGGCTAGTTTGTTGGCTCAAATTGGGCTCAGAGGGTACAGCTGTCTAGAGAGCTGCCGTTTAGGCTCCTGTCCCCGTACCATACTTATCCAAAACGGTCCAATTTCAAAGTGTCTTTGAGCAAAAAGGTCACCTGCGTATTTTTGTTGATATGTATTTTACTGATGACCATGACTGAAGGGACAAACAGGGTGGTGAATGAGAAAAAGCCCGATAAGAGCCTGCCATTTATCATTGAAATACATTAATCCAGGCCCGATCTGGCCGACCTGGACATGTCTGTCACACTGTGGGCCTGCCTACCAAGAGTGTTGAACTGTGGGACAGTGTTAAAGATTCTTAAACTCTTTAACCCTAACCCCAACCCTCAAAGTGATGTTAGTGTAATAGGTGAAGTCATGAGACCCTCGATCCTCCTCCACCCTCCCTCACTTATGAGGGTCAGAATGATATATGGGAGCAGCTTTGGAGCATGTATGCAGTCCCCAACATCCAAAATGGCCGAAAATACTGTATATCGATCCCCAAACTTCCGTTGTGTGCTGCAAACTTGGCTTGAAGACTCGGCTGCCAGTGGTGAGCATACTCGTAGATCCTCATCTCAGTCAGTGTACTGGTGCTCTGTTGGGTTTGGGAGACACACCCACCCACCGCTGGTTTAAAACTCTCATTATCAAACCAAAAAACAATGACCACCAATATATGCAAGTTGGAGCTTGTCACAGTCACGTTGCTATGGTGACAAGGTCACCTATTGTTGAACTTTTGAAGACATTTTATTTGTAATCAAAATGTTTTGATTCAGTCTGATTTTAACTACTGGACCGATTTACAGACTTGAATAATATACAGTACGTTACTGATTTCTGTGTAAGCAGCAAACTTTGTGTGAGCAGAACACAGAAGCTAAAATGCAACAAGCCTTCAACGTTTCTGATTTATAAACTCATTTTGTCAATAGATCACACAGTCTAACAATGGCTGGTGTTTGATTTGTCCAAAGCGAGCTCAGTGTGTGTCTGTGTGTGTGTTTTTGTGTGTGTGTTGGAGAGACAACAATCCCACACACGCTGGCAATCGAAAACATCTCATGTTTTAATCACACACAAATGCAAAATCTGTATTTTTATCCGCAGTTACATCGCTGCTGTTTCTCCAAAGTTGCCAACACAACAAAATAACCCAGTCCAACAACGACAACTCTTCACTGGGTTGGTAAGCAACCTCACTTACGTCATTGTCATCTGTCACTTGGGACGTCGCCACTTTTTGCTTGAAAGCGCTTGGAAAAGCTCCAAACATCTCTAGTCCGTAGCCTGAAAAAATATCATCATTGTCATCCTCAAAGCTCATTTTCATATTTGTATGCAGTGGATGCATAAATGTTTTCAGACCAACCCATGATATTCGCAGTTACTATTTCCAAATGGCTGGATGCTTTGCACTCATGCATTTATAAACAGTCTTTTTTTTTCTCTCTCTCCCTATCCAAGAACCCCTCAAGCAGCATGCTCTCTGTTTTTACTTCTTTGGGAACTTTCCTATGCTCCATATTTCAGTCAGAGACAAGATGAGTTACGCCGTACAGCCTGTGTGTACACACAACATTTTAACATTAGAGGGTGAAGGCATACTAATAAGCACACAGAACACGTCCGCCGGCTCATCGGAGGGCCCCAGTGTGCCTCATAAAAGACCAGGTGGTGTGCAAGGACTGGAGAGAGGAGCAATAAGTGTAACTTCATCAATTGTGAAGATGGGTTAGAAACAGAGGGAGACTCTCACCTTGATCGTCGCCACCCTAAAACCCCAAACAAGGACGAAAGGCCCAGCGGGCATTTTGTTTGAAACACACTGAGGCCTTCGCTTTGCCCCTTGCCAGTCGGACAAAGCCTCTTGAGCAACGACATTGTGATGAAACTGTTGCGGAATATGTACTCAATGATAGATAACTTAGAAAAAAAGAGTTTGTTCCACCACAGTATCATAGTGTAGTGGTATTTCTAGTTACGGTACCACTGTAGATTTGGCACACAAGCACCAACAACCTCAGAAGTGAAGGGCCAGTCTAACTCTTAGCACACTGGAACACACACACGGAAAACACAGATCGCACTGTCACTTTTTTTTTTAACACACACTGATGAATTAGTGCCACGTGGCGAAGAGAAGACAACGGCGCCCAATGTACAGGTACACGGTCAGAAGAATGAACACACATGCATCGCAAAGACTCGTAGAGGACACGCTAACACTCACTGCTACATGGACTGCAGCTGGAACACCAAAGATCGACTACTTTTCCGTGATATTGCTGTTATCCTGTGCTTAACAGTGCGAGGAATCACTGCGTCCACACCTCCGCTGCCCAGCTGAGGGTCTTGGATCGCGCTCGTATGGGGTCAGTGTCCTACTTCTTCGATGCTTTGACACAGTTGAACGAAAGTTGAAGAACAGAGGCGTGAGAGGCAGGAGGGTTTGTGCACCGTCGCTGGGTTTACAAAGTATTTCTCACTGCTGCTAGTATTCCACGCTGAAAACCTCAATGTCTTGTTCTTCTTTCCACAGGATGGAACACGTATCCTGTGTTGCGGTGTACGTTGATTGGAGGGCAGAGAAAGCAGCTACAAGGCTGCGAGGGTTCATTCTGCAGATTGGGGGTCCAGGGTCTTCTCCTCCAGGACCATATTTTCAGTGTGAGTACAATGTGTTTTGATATCCTTTCATGTGAGAGTATAAAAAAAACATGTTCATGCACGTGAATCACAGTGTTATTTAACCATCGTCCACCATGTCCGATAAAACACAGCATCGTGAGCAAAGATGTTAGAATTCCCACTTTTGCTCATGCTTCCTGGCAAAATCAGGAAATCGTCGTGACATGGTAAAAAACAATTCTTATTGTTCGTAGAATTTGTGTTTACAGACATACACACACAGAGAAAAACACACTCTAGCCTAGCCATCCTAAACTGGCTGATGAAATGGGAACGCTAAGGTGCTCAGAATGTTGTGATCCTCAGGTGTTCCGAGGTTAGCAAACATTTGTCAGGTGGTAAGAGAGCCAGGAGCAATTTGATGAGGGAAATACAAATGTGTGGTATCTGGGATCACTGATTTTGTCACTTTCTTTCAAAACTATGTCCCCCCTCCACCTGTATCGTGTCTACATACATACAGTAGCAGAGTCTTTGTTCTGTACCATTTCTGGTGCTCAGGTCTCTCTGATTGTCCTGCTGTGAGTAATTTTAAGGGGACTTATAGTGTCTTAAAGGGATTTGAGGTCCTCGAAATCACAGTTTGTACCTCTCAACTCTTTCGTTTGTCCACGTTCTGGAGCTTTGGTAGAATACAACAGGACAAAGGATCGTATTAGTTTTGTACCACGCCAATCCTTTGCTTTTAGAATTGTACATTTCAAACAGGAAATCAGAAATCTGACATTTGAACAGCAAATTATAAATCTTGTTTTGTCCGACATGAGTCAACACTACGAAGAAAACCCAACAACCCTCTGCTGTGTGCCGAACATTGAGGGCAAAGACAATTTTCACATTTTTTCCGTGCAAAGACCCAGTAATTCAGGGCACGATTTGTCTGAACACCCCCCCGGCTGGTTGTCTCTGTCTCTGACTCTGACGTGTTGCCAGGCTTGGCATCAAGTGTAGTTTGTGATCATTCACCGCTTCCCCCTCCGACATGTCCTAATTCCACATTTGTGGAATAAACCCGTAATTGTCCACCCCGCAAACACACATTGCAGTCTTCGCCAGCTAACACACATTGCAGTCTTTACTCTCTGAAATGGACTGGGCAACGGCCACTCTGCCAACTCAGGAGATTTCTCTGGAGAGGCTGTCAGCGGCTTCAAAGCAGAGGACGAGTGCTAAGATGAAAATCTAGATCCACTGCGGACAAGCCCTAGATTTGGACTTGCTGTTGAAGGCGAGTGGTATCGGATCACTCGCTTGGGCTAGCAGACGCGCAGTGGTAGTTGAGGAGACCCAAGACGTTGTTGGATAACTGGAGGAAAGACGTCAGAGCCAGCAAATATTTACATTATTTCTGAGGCTCTGAGCTCCTCCATCTGTACAGCAACTGCTCGTCCTCTCTGTTATGCTAGTTGAAAAAAATCTAATACTGACATTTCTGCTGCACAGCTCCTCCACTTACTGTGTTTTCTGTCTTGACCCCTCAAAAACACACTCGCCGTGCTTCACATTGGCAATCTCTCAGTGTTATTCCTCCAAAGATGAAAACTGGAGACTGAATAGCGGCAAAAAAAAAAAGTACTGGTGCTTCGGACAACATGTGTGGAAGGTGTCTCTCATGTGTCTGACAGGGACGGGACAGGGTCAGGATGGAGACGCGATGTTACATGGGACACACTTTGTTTTCTGGGATGGGCAGCTGGGCCTGGGGGCTGTGGGAGTCGTTGGCCTCGTCGGGCTTGGGCGTTAATGTTGAGGCTGCGGGGATGCGCGCCGCGATGGCCGACATCTCTCCCGTTTGACTCTCGGCCGTTATCCCGGGTCGGTCAGACGTCTGGTTCAGGTTACTCTCGGGTATGGTGCCCACACCGCTGAACAGCTGGATGAGACACTTTCTGAACTGGACACACACATTAAGGACAGTAGGGAAAAAGTTTCAGCCTTGTACAGGGGACGACAGACATCGCAATGATGACATCACATGTGTGTGTTAGATGGCTATGGTAAAAGGGTTTGTTGTTTCAATTGACAGTCACTCACTCATTCATCCTGTTCCAAAGTGACATTTACCAGAATTACTTTTATTCCGGAACACAATTCTGTGAAATGACGTTTTAACGGTGCAATTCAACATTTAGCAGCTGCTCCAAAAAGATAACAAAGGTCAAAAGACAAACTCAAAATGGGCATCATACAGACACACACACGCACACACGCACACACACGTATTTACACGTCTATACATGTGGTTGTGTCTCTGTCTGTGTCTGTCTGTGTTCGTGTGTGTGTTTATATTTATACATGGAGCACAAATACACACACACAAACACACACACATATGCTTCATGTCTTTCTGTGTATACACACATATACATACATACATACATACATACATACATACATACATACATACATACATACATACATACATACATACTGTAAATGTGTGTGTGTGTGTGTGTGTGTGTGTGTGTGTGTGTGTGTGTGTGTGTGTGTGTCTCTGTCTGTCTGTCTGTGTTTGTGTGTGAGTATATACTGTATGTGTACATGGTGTGCAAACACACACACCCTCCCATATATACACTTATACGCACACACATGTATACATGCTTTATGTCTCTCTGTGTATACACACAAACACACACATACATACATACATACTGTACATACAAACATACATACATACATACTGTAAATGTGTGTGTGTGTGTGTGTGTGTGTCTACGTATACTGTATGTATGTGTATATGTAGGTATACACATAAATTCAAAACACAAGTTAGACAACACAACGAAGAGTTTAAAAAAAGAAGTCTAACCCATTTTATATTTCAGTCAGGCTGAGCTGAGTGCTAAGGACAGTAGCAGCTACTTTCCCAGCCCTGACTTTCGCCATCTATAATTTAGACTTTGGATGGGCTGAATGACAGATGCGGCCCGCCCGCTCGCGCTTTTACATCAAGCGGCATCGGCACAGTCGTCAGCCGAGTGTCGTCACCAAAATGAATGACCCGTCAGGGAAATGTAGCCCTCCACCTGACACCTTAGCTGTCATGAAAAGAGCTTTTTGCAGTGATGCCGCCACTTTCAAAATTTTCCATCAATCCCTTACGCACGGCGTAATTAAGGTCATCAAATGGCATCTTGAAGGCAAAGTGGAATCCGCTGAGACGTGTTTTTCCTCCGGGTATCAAAGGCTGAGCACTTCTTGTCTGCCTTCATAATCCACTCTGAACCGGAAAGGGCCGGGGGAGGAATAGAAATTTGCTCTCAAGCTTGGCCGTGAGGCCCCGAACGGAACGCGCAACCCCATCGCTGAATCACTAAAGTGACTCGCCGCACCTGTGCGCTGCCTGCATTTCTACATCTATATATGCTTCATTCCTCAAACCATCTGGGGAGCTCTCGCCCACGAAAAGCGGTTGTTGATGTTGGACTCAGCCGGCGAATTGAATCGGCTTTTTGAAAGTTCCATACGACATGTTCCTCATAACTCGCAACTTGAGGAGCACGTGTGCCGTCATGGCGCGTGAGAAATGACGGCGTTGAAAATATTTTCATCGCTACTTCTCTTCCTGAGCTCTGAGAGTCCTCAACCTCGAACACAAGCGGAGTCGTGAGGACGCCGTCAAAACAGCTCGAGCGGAGATGAAAGAGGAAAAGCATCTCCGATAGCTGTCGGATATTAACAAACGCATTTACCTCAAATGTTGTAGACTTATTCAGCAGAAAAAAACACTTATAGGCTGCCGCATGGATTTTTTTTTTCCTGTGTGTGCGTTCAAATTCAAATATACTGTATAGATTGAACACATACTCATCCCATTTGCAGAATCTCTTCGTACCTGACAGAACGATCATTTTTGCTTGATAGAATTTCTGCTTTAATGCAGATTTACTGTGAAACTTTAGAGTAGAGTGCACGACAAATACTTGGCATACTGGAGAAATAAGTTGAGAAGAAAAATAAACCATTATTTCAGCTTGAGCCGGCTGTTTTCTGACAGTTAAGACGCCGGAATCAAACGTCAGTTCGCTGGATTCACTCAGTTTGATTCATATCGTGTTTGATGGCTGAGGTGAAGTCGCCTCTTGTTTAAGTAAAAGTCTGTGTGTGCGAGTATGTGTTTGTGTGTGTGTGTGAGGGGTAGAGCGAGAGAAACAGGGAATGAGTGATATAAAGCCTTGTTGGAGTAATGATCGGATATCATCAGAGAGTTGTATCACCTTTGACCCTACGACCCGCAGCCTCTCTCTTCCCTGTGTGATGCATTATAGGAACCCTCTGCTGCCAGCTTGTTTCGCCTCATTACTTACGAGGGAGGCATCGAGATGGAGCACCACGGGTCAGCTGATTTCTATAAGTAATGTGGAAGCCTGGGAGTCGGCTGTCAGGTGTAAATGGCTGCACGTGCTGCCTTCCAGCTTTATTCTTCTCGGAATATTGGGCTCGTGGTTTTCGTGACACAATCAGGATGTTGACCGGTAGTTTCCAACCGCCCTTCCCCCTATGTTTCTGAGAATAGATCACAACCTCGGTTTGAGCCGCGTGGACAGATTCGTCTTTGTCTTCCCTGCAGCGGGAAGAAAAGGAAGGAGTTTCACAACGCGGAGAACTTCATGAGATAACCTGGTGTGTTTGTTTGTGCGGTTGTTGTCTTCACATCGGTGTGCTTTGACAACAAATCAGCTTGCGCTTGGACTGCCTGCTGCCTGCTTATTTATTCAGCAAATTTAAAATAAGCGAAACAGATCAGGAAGGTTCCCCACAAGCTGTGTTCCTCCATTCTGGTCCAAAATAAGAGAGGAGTGCAGACACATCTAGCTGAACATGAAAATACCTGTTAAATTTCTCCTCTTACATTTTTGGAACTTCAAATTCTAGCGATCCTCTCGCTCCTTCTTTCTCTGTTTAATAGGTTTTGTTTTGTTTTATCTCTTCAACAAACCAGTGTGAAAGGTTTACTGGAACTCTTTTGCAACTTGCAACGTTCTTAGCCCTGTCCTTATTTCAAGATGTCCTACATTTCAATATCTGTCCCTGCCGCATTGTTTTTGGTGAATATTCCGAATGTCACCATTTGCCCCCCCGCCCCCATATGTAAAATAGGCTGACCTTTATGGCAGTAATGGGTACAGCTGGGAAAAGCCGAATTGACATTTATTTCTTTAATACAAATTATTATGGAATTTACATCACCTGAGTGTGCAAGTCCAATACCTATAAATCCAAACCAGGACCTAACTTCAAAATTTTTTGACAGGCATGTCTCCAGCACTGCCCTCCTGGGTTCGCTTTGACAATTCAAAAAGAATCTGAACAGCAACAAACATGACCGATGAATCAATAAAATGCAAGCTATACCCTTTCACAACCTGCTAGCATCTGGGGTGTGTGGGGACTCCTGGGAGAATGGCGTATTTTTAATGGAGTCAGCCACAGATAATTGTACTCACTGGATCTCACATTTCATTTATTCATACTTCATGCATTATTGAGAACCATGTGCTCACACACAACAAGGGAAACGTCCAGCATGTTCGGGGCTCTGTGATGGGTTTTCAGACGCAGTGAACCAACACAATGAGACAACATGTCTCCAGGAGGGAATCTCACTACCTGAGCTGAGAACATGGACGCAAAGAGCCGAGAGAGAAAAAGAGAGAGAGAAGGAAGTGGAGATATTGTACAAGTTACCTGCTTGTTCATGAAGACGTAGATGACCGGGTTGTACACGGTGGCCGTCTTGGAGAAGAAGGCGGGAATGGCCGCCAGCCTGGGGTCGAGGTGCACGGTGGGGTGAGCCGTGACCAGTATGGAGAAGGCGGCGTACGGCGTCCAGCCCACCATGAACGCCACGATCATCACCACCACCATGCGGGTCACCTGGCGCTCCGGTTTCCTGGCCGTGGCCAGGCGGCCATGTGACACCTGGAGGGCACGAGAGACAGCACAGCCCCCGGTTGGACCTTTGATGGCTGTTTGTCTTCTGATTGGAATGTCAGCAGGGGGCGTCTTTGAAAGTAAGGACCCCAACCATCACCTTTTTGAGCTTGCGTAGCAGCTTTCCGTAGCAGTAGAGAATCACTCCCAAAGGCAAAATGAAGCAGGTGCTGAAGAGGGTGATGATGTAACCGTGATCTGTGATGTTGGCGGAATACCTGTTTACAAATGAGACCGCCGACACGATCACATCGTCTGTTTACTTGACGACATGAAAGGAAATGTAAAGACACCGGTACGAAGAATTATCGACAATAGACCCGAGAACGCAAAGCGTCCAAGACGGCTTTGTGGAAGAAAACAGACTAGGAACTATTCAAGCTGTCTTTGAGACGTCATACTCTTTTGTTTGGGCCAAAATAATCATGACAGTTCTGTACCTCATTCAAGTTTCATTTCAAGGGGGAAATTACGCGGACGAGATAAATCAGAGTGACGGTGCTAACGGCACTAATTTATTCCAATTGTGCGATTTAATTCACTCATTTTAGCAACCCACCTGGCACACATGGAGATGTACGCGGGGGACAGATATCTTATCCGTCTGCAATCTAGCTTCTTATTTACCCAGGTAGTCCTTGTAGCACATGTTTGTCATGGAGCCTTTACTATTCTTTCTTTTGTGATGTGTAATGTGTGACTCAAAGCAAAACATTGAAATAAGGAAGGAATGATTCTTCTTGGGCTTTCAGATGTCTGCTTTTACATGGTTGAGGCGGTCAGAGTGTGTGAATCCCTTCAGATCGGGATCAGAACAGTTGCATTTATCCCCAAATTATTTTTCACCTGATGGTGTTTGGTGGTACTGATTTGTTTTAGTGATCGTCATGGTCAGTCTGTAGCTCTGGTTGAAGAAGCTGTGCTCTGTTAAGAGTTCGTAGATTCACCGTGTCTGACCCCGGATAGATATTCTGGAGCTGGCTGACACACCAAGGAAGTTACTTAATGACTGCTGAGAGGCGTAATTGCTGAAACCCTTTAAAGACACTGTCCTCTCTCCTTGGTTACCTTTAAACTCTTATGACTCATGTTTGGACATCTTGTTTTTTCCGTTACTGATCCCCCCGCTAGACTTCTCCGCTCTCCTACGAAAGCCCTTCCCCCTTCCAACCCCTTCCCACTTGAGACATGAATATCCGGACATCCCACCATGTCAGCGCCGGCCGCGTAGACACACATGGGAACATGGCGTATTACTGCTGTTTACATTTTCACCCATCGGGGTCACGGATTCCCGCTCGGCACACACAAGGTGATCTGTCCGTTTGATTGCATTTACTTCCCGTGTTTTTCATCTGAGTGGTGATTCCATTACACAGCTTCAGGCAACCATTCATGCCGGACCCCTTCCCTCCCTCCCGCAGCACGGTTGTGATCAAAGGAGCTAAATAGCATTAGCCAGACACGGCACCCCGAGGGCCAAGGTCAGCCACTCAACCGCTTCTTGCTCCTTCACAGTTGCAGCCCGACCAACAACGTAAATCTGAGCCAATGAGGTTTACAGCATAAAGCCTGTGATCTCCATCTATATCTACTCTGAAAATTCAATCCAGACGGAAAATTAAATCCCCTCTTGAACCCCTCCCTCTCGAAACCTGCCCCCGCGACCCAAATTAGAACGGTGTCACTCTGAAATGGAGGGTATAAATCGAATCTGCGTCTGAGGGATTTGGCATCAAATGACTTGAATGTGAACAACAATAATGCACGTCTCACCAGTCGGGCTCACAGGTAGTTCCGATCTTGCTTACAGTGTATCTGTTCCAACCCAGCACCGGAGGGAAGGTCCAAATGAAGGAAAAGGTCCACACGAACAACAGGCCCAGGACGGCGTGCTTGGATCGCAGTCGGAAGTTCCCCAGAGGACGGCAGATGACGAAGAAGCGCTCGAAGGACAGAACAGCGAGGGACCACAGGGCCACAATCCCTGAAGCAAACAGCATGAGGTCATTCTTTAGGAGCCTGCTGAGGGTCGGGGAGGATAACAGCAACCAGACATACACATATTCATAACTTGGCATTTATTTTTAATAACTATAGAAAGCCCAGTGCTGTGTTTTCCTTTTTTATGTCACAGCGGTAGACCACCTCATCCCCTGTACTCCTGCCAAAAAATATATCCACCCCAGCATGTTGTTTTCTGGCCTTGTCTTCTATTTTGAGCCGATGTTACATTATGCATCACAGTTAAATCTGTCAAATCTATGCAGGTAAACGTGGCAATGAGCTTTTATTGATGCCGCTGCACAAGGGGTGTCCTGGTTGGGTCAGTTTGGGTGTGTGAGGGGGGGCAATACCTAGATTAATTATGGTAATAAGTCACACACTCAGATTGTTTTGCCACTCAGATCCTCACGGAGTCAGTGACAGCCTCCCTGCTCGGGGGGAGAAGGACCAAGGAGAGAGGTGCACAAACCAAGAAATAAACGGCATATTTACAAAGCAATGGATACAAAGCATTTAAACGCTGTCTGATAAGATAAGTCAGATAAGATAAGTTAGAGTAAGTGGCACTGATCCTATTACAATGGTTTGTTCCCAATCATGGGCTTTGATTTGCACTTGAGTGAAAAAACATTTCAGGCTCATGTGTTGCATCCGATACCCTGACAAGCAAGTCTAGAGATCCATATCAACTTCTCAAACAAATCCATTTCAATAAAGCGCCCCAACCTATGAATCTATCCTTCATTCTTACTCCTCATAACGCCTCCGATACGCGTTTTGGTTGACATGGGACTTGGATTGCGGTCCCCGTGCTTTAACCTTTTGCATGAGATGGCTCAAATCACTTCTCCATCCTCTGGTGAGATGGGAGATGTTAATGGAAATTGATCTTTCGGTAATGGCGTGGAATGGTCTGGTTCCCACTCTGTAGCGTTGGGGGATAAATTGAAATGTAGATTTACTAGATGCAGATCTCGATCCATCGGTATGTTTTATGGTTTACCTCCAGCTGTGGGTGCCGCTGAGATCGGACGCCTACGTGATTTGTGTCGCAGAACAAAACAAAATGCTCCGACCCACGTGGTTCCTTTTCTTAAATTTCGCACGCTACCATCAAAATCGAGCTCTTATCAAGACATGAAGCATTGCAAAGTCTCGCGGTTTGACATTTGATGTTGTCCCAGGCAAAATTTTGAAGTAGAGACTAAGTCAATATTACAAGAGACATGTTTTAAAATGAAATAAATCCAATAATCCAGATTTCTTTGGAATATGAACAGAAATTGAAACCACATTCGCCATGCAGTGACTGTCCTCGTTTTTGCTCGGCAGTCACTCGCATGCGTACGACAAACACGCAGCACCTCCACCTCGAGTCCAGCTCCCCTCACACCCCCCTCCCACCACCTGCACACACATACCCAGCCATCACTCACACCCGTCAGAACCGGGATGGTTTGCTTTCAATTACAAACCCCTCTAAGGTGTAAGCCAGAAGCGATAGCGGGCTATTGAGTGCATGTCAGTGGGGCTTCGGAATGGATTTCGCACAGGCGTGGCTTCACGTGGATGCAGGTGGCCTTTGACCTTCTGTGTTTGATAGGATGTCACCATTATTACCATTGTTGAAGCTCCAATCCACAAATAAATCTGTGCGTACATTTCGCCGCGTAGACCGTGACGATCTGGTGTAATCGACTCCATCCTGCTGTTCTTCATTAATCTGTGTTGCCAGTGGCTCTTTGCTCCTCATCGTGCTAACTCCCTTTTTTTTTATGTGAAAGTGCCGAGTTCCGTTTGTTGAGTCATTTAACTACAGTTGCGTGAATGACTGAAACAGTGCCATCGTCCTAAAGTGAACTCAGTGGGACACAGTGTCTCTGGGAGCTGTTGAGCTCAGTTGTTCATGCTCACATAAATTGTCGGGTCACTTATCGCCACTCAGAGCACCTTGGTGCGTCAAGCTGCTGCATTAAGGACAATATGATGTATTTTTCCCGATGTACTAGATTGATGGCCGGTTATACGCAACCTGAACTTGAGCAATGAAATCCAGGGATGAGACACTGTTTGAATATTTACAAAATATCTTTGAGAATACATTGTACTCCACTCCTGATGTTGAAGTGCCCTTGAGCAGGACACATTTTTATCTTAGGTAAACAACAATTCTTCTTTGGGATTAGTACAGCAGGAATTATCAGTCTGATGATTATCATCTGATTTTAGTATTTTAAGTGTTGCTCTGTATAACTATTACAACACCACTTGGGGATCTTAGGTTTGAGTTACAAGTTTTAGAATTAATCCTGGCAAACCATTCAAAGTGGGTATAACCTCCTTTAATTGGCTGCCATGGAGACACATTGTTCTACTTTTGCATCTCCTTAATCCTTAGACGCACACATGCGGTCAAAAATGACCGCAGGAGTTGTTATTCATTAAAATCTTTATCAAGAAAAATTCTAAAATATTCATGTTCCAGCTTTTCCTCATTAAACATGTTTTTGACATGAGGCAAGATTTTTTATCTATTTATGTTTTCATTCATTTTGAGAAAGTTGTCAATATTTTCAGGATTTTAATTTGAGTCCAAACTAACCCCACTCCTGGTAGAGTGTAGATATTGGTAGGTTGTGCATCCAAGGGTTGAGGCTCCAACAGCAACTGTGTGTGTGTGTTCTTTTTTTCCCCTGTTGTGATGTTGCATCCTGCGCATCCCTCTCCCTTTGTAACACTTTTAGAAGGAGGAGAAAAAAGACGTCCACCTACCGAAAAATGTCACAGCGAAGCCCTCCAGGACGCAGGCCCACCTGCCGAGGAAGAAGAACCCCCTGGCATTGGTCAGGAAACTTATAAGTCCGCCAGTGAGGGAGACCAGAAAATCCGCGATGGCCATATTGACTATGATATAGTTGAGGGGCTGCCGGAGTTGTTTGAACTTGAAAGTGACGAACATGACGAGGAAGTTCTCGCTCAGGGACAGCAGGGTGACCAGGAACATCACCACGGCCAACACGGTGAAGTTCCACGGCGCGATGGACCTGATGGGTCCGCTGAACGGGTCGTCGGTGACGCCGAGTTCCGTGGCCGCGGTGAAGGACACGGTGTTGGCGGAGAAAGTGAGAGCATCCATCGTCCGGGTGAGGAGATTGGGGGGGGGCGGAGGGGGG
>OMPJ01028039.1:0-15775 GCA_900312935.1 Carapus acus
TATCAGCCCAATTAATAAATCAAATATTTATTCTTAATATTCTTACAACATTGGAAAACGTGAAGAATCTTTTTGTCACATTTTTCCTCCAAGAAAAACCACATTAAAACAAAAAAGTACATTTTTCCCATTTTTATCCATTGTCACACGTTTTTGAAAATGCTCCAGGGAGCCACCAGGGCGGCGCTAAAGAGCCGCATGCGGCTCCAGAGCCGCAGGTTGCCGACCTCTGACCTAACAAATATTTTTAACAGCTATGTAATTCATCCAATTCACATCTCTCTCTTTCTCTCCGATAACATCACTTCTTCCCCATCAAACCTTTGCATCCATTTTCCAACAGTAGGTCAAAGAGGCAAAGAGTAAATATTTTCCTTCTTCTTCTTTCCATTCCTCCCTTCTCCCAATTCACCGTTCTGACAGCCTCATAATACCAGGCTACTCCTCGACACTGGCTCTAATTGAAAGATGAACTAGTTTATTTGGACTTAATCCATCACTTTGTCACCTGAAGATGGGAAGAATGATGGACAGACCTGGAAAAACTGGAGGAAAAGGGAAGAGTGGAGAGAAATGGCAAGGACAACAGAAACATTTGATTACGGAGAGGGGAAAAGACAGATAACTTTGCAGAAAACAAATTGCTGAACGTCTCTGACATGATGCTGTCAGTTGAAGGTGCTAGCAGGTAGCCTCTCTTTAGTGTTACAACGTGCAAAAAACAATGTACAGGTAATCAGTGAATGACTCCTTGGGACAATTACGAGAAAGGGGAATGGTCAGTTAAGTAACAGCAAAGTTACAGTATGCATAATGGATGCCAAGAGTACAAATTGACAAGCAATTCTGGGGATTATACAATTTAAATTGACTTGACGTGACTTGACTTGACTCAAGTCAAACTGAGTTCTTGTGTTTGGTATGAGTGGCCCTGTGAGAATATAACTATAAACCATGAGAGGACCAAAGGCATGCTTGAACTGTTTAGTCAAACATAACAAATTTTGAGTTCATCTGAGAGTTTCCATAGTATCTGTATGCTGTGTATGCATGTCACACCAATACAATACAAAAGTGGTAGTTGAATGCAGAGGCTTATCTATGAAAAAGCACTTTACAACACAGGACTTGTGTGTCAGCTGAATACTAACTCCTCCTTGCATACGTTCTCTCTAAAGATTACAAACAGATAACAACATTCCCTTCCCTTGTTAATGTTTTTGTTTTTAAAGCACAGCACATTGTGTCAAACAAAAGTTGTCCACTCAGACAACATGATACAACTTGCCTTGGGGATTCCACAACTTGCCTCGGTGATTCCTCGAACTAGCTAAGACAGCATAAACGGACGCACAATGCAACAAATACAATGTAATGCATATGAATGTGGACAAGTCGTGTCTTAATGAGCCAAATCGTGTTCAATATGCCATTTGCGCATCAAAAAGCTTTGTGAAAAAACATCACACTATTTTACAGGTTGATAAGAGAGATATTATATCCATTGGCTGAGCTTTTCATTTTGTTTACCTTATAAAAAAGGTAAAATTTCAAAAGTAAATCCGATGCTGAACAAATCATTTGTCATATGTCTCTAGAATCCAAATTAATCTGTAATGGACAGGCAGAAATAATGATTCAGAGAAAGATACTTCTTGGGACAATCCATTTGCATGAGGGGATGCTCCCTCACATTGAGACTATCGTACAATGATGGTTGTCTTCTGGGATAGCAAGGTCTCCTGTAACAATAATGCTTGAGAGGAGAGCTGCACTAGTAGAAGGTGCCTCTGCTAAAAACAAGTCAATAGGTTTGACCTCGTACCCATAGGTGATTTCAAAACACTAATCCATACTGAAATGGTGATGCTAACGAGATATATCCTAAAAGGGGTTTTCTATTTTCTGAAAAGTCACTTAGGGCTGAACCACAGATGACGCTGATGTTCATGGACGCCACTGGGACACTGCGCGTACGTGTTCTGTTCCCAAGTGGAGCTAAAGAAAGAATCCTCTCACCACCGTGTGACTATAAATGGGTCTGGTCATACACTGAGTAATTTGGACCTGAAAAACAAGAGCAAACACAAGGACGCACTATCATAACATTGACTTATTCTCTTGTGCATGGAGTGACTTCTAAGTTAGCTGGTCTGGTGCGCAGACCTTTCCTTACATGTCCACATACATTTTTATTTTCACTGCCTCTTGAATAGCCTGTATCACTTTATTTCAATCACTCAAAAACAACCGATGATTTGCATAGATGGCTAGTCATTTAACCTGCATCGAAATTATTAACCTGCAGACCTCTATTTTGACAAATTGCAACGAGCTTACACCGTCTATGACAGTCCACAAGAGGTTATGTCAGGGGTTACGGCACCTGAACCAATTACCACTTATTAACGAAAACACATTTCGGTGTCATCACAATAACAATTACATTGTGTCCCCCTTCAATCCATACTTCATTACACCCTTATTGGTCAGCGGTTTTGAGAGAGAGCAAGCATGGAAACAGCATAGCGACAAAGGAAGGTGACCACTGCTGGTAAATGGAAATGGAAATTGGCTGGGACACGCAGGCCGTGTGAAAAAGAAAGAGAAGAAAAAAACATCATGTTATATGGGTAAAATCTGGCTGATGTGAAGTCTTTCCAAACCATCATCTTCAGTGAACAGAGCACAATTTCGAGAGGACATTAAATTTAATGCTTGCGAGCATAACAGGAAGAATGAGAAGTCAAAGCATCCATTCTCCCTTTGAATGCATGTACTGCAGTCAAAAACTTTAAATGATTTACAAGGCCTCAGTTCGACAGGCTCATACCAGAGATCCATACTCATCAGAGCCGTGAGAAGTACAGCTTGGCCTTTTGTTCTAATGTTGAGAAGTAAAAGATAAGTCTTGACAGGATCCCTGGATAAGTCTTAATCACTTAACTGACTTACATTTATCACAAAGCACTGGTTATTGTTAATGTGATCGCTGGTGTTGGCCCCATGTGTATTCAACTTTATGCTTAAGCATTTTGCATGATGCAGCGGCATGGTGTATTCTGAATGATCATTTTTGCAATGAAAAATAAATCTATCAAACATGCAAACATTTCAACAACACAAACATTTAAAGGCTTAACGCTGTCTCTCACCTAGCACTACCACTTATCAGACACACACCCAGACAGCCGTGCAAGCGGTATAGTACAAAATAAATCAGACAAAACATGTTCAAGCAAACGCAGTGGCACCGCATTTGCTTTTGATCAGCACGGTGTATGCAGCCTGGCCAGCCAGGCGCTCCATCAACTGCAGCTGGACAAAATGTGAAGTGATTAGAGGTCTAATTGTGTTTGTACCATTGTAACTACTTCTTTCGTGGTTTAGGCTGACAGGTCCGAGATTGGTGGTTGACTCTATGAGGGAGAGCGGCCTTAAAAATCAATTCTAGTCACCGGAACATAAGTATTTATTGTGCAATAGACAGGTTGACCCACTAAGGCATGTCAAAATGCTGGACTGAATCAATTTAACTATCTCCTCAATTGGTGCAAAAAGTCAGTTTAATCACCATTGTTTTGTCTAATTGGACGTAGTGTGCCAGATTGCAGACAGTGTTACTGGAAAAGGGAGAAATGTGTTGCAGTGGCTGGGATAATGTTCAGCATAACAATTAATTGGCTACGAATACTGTTTGTCTAAACCCCTCGTAAAAATGATGCTGTTCACACACCATAAATCCATTGGTCCAGTCTGTGGCTATGTGTGAGAGCAAAAGAGAGAGAGAGAGTGAGCAAGAGGCAGAGTGAGTGAGAGTGTGTGTGTGTGTGTGTGTGTGTGTGCGCGCCGGCGAGCACTCGAGCCATTTTTATGATGCACACTGCCGCCACCATGACGGAAATCCCACAGTTGGCTCTGTTGCGTCAGCCCTAATTGTAGAATAAGGATCATAAAAGTGACACTGCTGTCATAATTTCATGTTATGCAGCGGATGACTTGCTATGCAGCCTGTGGAACATATGAGCTTGAGTTGTCTGGAAGGTAGAGCTCAGTTACAGCCACAGTTCTGAGTTATTTGAACAAAGTCGACGAATGGAATGCATTTGTTATCAAAGAGAGTGTACGCTCCCATACATCACAGTCCACATCACATTTAGCACCAGACACAGTATACATCATAAACCTTTGCTTGACTACACATGAATCTCATTGCAAACATTCTTGCCTAACCTGTTCCGCTCATAATGCATTCTTTTCGCAGGGCAAAAATTCAGATGTTACTGCTCACACACAACAAAATCATAATATGACTGGTAACAAATGGCGTGCACTGGTGGCAAGGCCAGAAGGTATACATACATTCTTAGATGTCTGTTGCTTAAATGGCTGCATTCTCTCTTCCGCGATGATAAACAGCTCTGGAGCTGTATGACATATCACAACTGCTTTAAAAAACAGCACATTTAAAAGTTTTTAATACCCTGATAAATCTCAGTGACAAGCCTTAAATTGAGTTTCACCCACATGTCAGATGACATTTATACAGCTATGTAACTGCAGCAAAATCATTTTATAAATGGGAGGACATCCCAGCAGAGCTGTGCACCTCCTCTGGGTCCTACAGACTGAATACCACTTCAAGGTGGTCCAAGCCTGCAATTTATCTAGTCAGGAGTTCAACAAACTGCATACCAGAGCTGAAGCAGTGCTTTCGTCTCAATGCTCCGTCTCACTTGAGTGGTTGTTGCTACAGGGACTTGTTGTGGCAGAGGAGTACCGTAACTCAACAATCGATGCAAAAATGCTATTTGTGCTACAGTATACACCAAGACATTTATGGACACTCCATGCATTCAGTATTTCATTAAAATGTAATTATGCATGATTACTGAATTTTTAACAAAATGCAGCCTTGAAACACGGTTTGCTAATGCCCACATGGAAGTGTCATTTATTGAGCTCCATGTACGTCAATATCATGATGTGGACGCAACATTTCGAGTAGTTTGTACACAACAATGGACAGTGGTGACCACAACAATTATAATGTGCTCTCATATTAAACTGTCGATCTTTAGTGTGTAAGTTTCATGCACAGTAAACACTACGATGCATACATTACCAGCATCGTCTTTGAGTCTGGAATTCCTACAATGACGACTTAGTCGACAACTTCACTGAAGTTTAGACGGTGCTTTGTTTATTTTTAGAAACTTCAATTTAGCGTGTAACGCTGACTGAAAACAGAAAAAGTTTTGATATTCATCAAACTCGTCAGTGCCTGCTGTTTTGTGTAACACCTTTTTGTCGGAAAGGGGCTGCACTCAGCGCTGAGCGGGAGGGTGGCTGTGTTCTAATTAACAGTCTGCTGCTAACAAAGGGTAATAATGACCAACACTAACAAGACCAACTAAAGCTGCAATTACACTGTAGAACAATACATGAGAGGCAAGAGAAGACAGGTTATGGCCACCAACTAGCATGGCTGGAGGTCAAGACTGGGAGTGCGTGTGTGTGTGTGTGAGAGAGAGAGAGAGAGAGAGAGATGGAGGGAGGGAGAGGGAGAGAGGGTGAGAGGAGAGAATACGTCCATAATAAAATTGCAAAAAGTGTGCACTCTATAAAAACTGGGATAACAGAGCAGGAGCCCTCTGTCACTTGGGCTGCATCATCCCTTGTTAAACTCCTGCGATGTGTCCCCTCTCAGTTTTTGTATTTCTCCACGTCTCAACCCTCTCCCTTTCCCCTCCTCTCTGTGCACTCTTTCACCTCCCCCCCGGATGCCATTTTCTTGCCTCTGTTCCCACCCAGCAACTCTGTCCAGATTTCAGCGAAGCATCGAGTTCCAAAATACAGTATTTACCAGGATAAACACAAAATCAATACGCACCCAGTGCAAACACGGCACACCAGCATTTCTGCAGCTCTCCCAGCGATGTTGGCGAATGCCTATGGGTTCAGTGATTATTGAGCTTATCCAGAGGATTCCTTTCTTGTATCGAATCCAGAATAAAAACCCACCATTGCAATAACTGATCGCAAAATTTTGATTCTTATTTTTCTCTTAAAAGGTTAATGTCACTGTGACATGTTATTTACAGCTTCTCAACCATCCCTTTCAGTGAGGCCTTGTTGATATCTTTCAGGCAACAAAATGGCTGACGAAGCAGTAAAACGTGACATTATTAAGTCGACTGATAAGTCTGAAATAGGTGGAAGAGGTTGTGATTGAAATTTGTTTTGGTTTACAAAGTCATTCTAGTCTAAATCTTAATTTAGTCTCATTTTCTTCTGCTTGATTTTAATGTTAGATTAAATTTAAATAGATTTTGGCTTCAGCTGTCATTTGGATCTGCGTTATTTGTCATTTGTATCCACGTTATTAACTACTTGGGGAAGTTGTGTTTGGCACAATTGGACCCTCAAGCAATAAATTACCATGGCATGCAACTTGGCGCCAGATTTGAGGGGAATGCAAAAGCAGCAGAAAGTCAAAAGCATTTTGAAGAAAGGGGAGTAAAAGAAAAGGGCATTGCATACCACAATGCCCCGAAAATGACTCAGTTTAGACTATCTTCATTCCTGCCCTGAGCTGTCGGTGCTTTTAATAATTCACCCTCATGAAAAAATAATATCCAACTTCCACCACTTCATTATACGTACACACCAAACTAACTGCATGTTTATAAGAACCCTCAGAGAATAGCACATAACTCTGGATACTCATTTACTTAATATGTAGCAATCATATGCACGAATCATATTGTGGATTTGCTATATTGAAAACACTCAACAAACAACTACTTCTTGTTTAAAACCAACACTCTTCTTCATAAAATTTAATGCCAGCAATTTCGGTGAACTTGCTGTGATGAAAACAGTCAATACGGTCGTTGATACTACAGTTCAAGCCCAGTGTAGCGAGAACAGCCACGGAGGCTCCTATTGAAAATGGTGTCTGTTTAGTGTTTCTCCAGCTGGGCCAATCTGAAGTGACAGAGATGCAACCCACAGTCAGAGTGTCTCTCAGGAGACAAGAGGCTTCAGATGTCGGCAGCACCATCATCACTGCAGCTGTTAAAATTATCTGGATTAGAATAGGGCTAATCTGCAACCCTTCATGGGGACTGAACAGCAAATTGCTGACATAAAAAGAAATAACGTGCATTCCTCTCCAGACTGAGGCAAGGGAGGAAAAAAAGGATACAAAGAGGGAAGGAAAGAGCGCAAAAACGCGGGAAGACAAAGCACATGAGGGATGAGGCCACACATAATTGCACAATCTCACCCGCTGTTTCACCAAAGTATAATCTAACATTCCCAATCACGACATTGTTGGTGATTCACTGCTCCCCGGTTCCGGCTCTTTTTCTGTCCCTCTCTCTCACACTCTCTCTCACACACACACTCTCACACACTCACACACACGCCAGAGTATAACATACGATAAGTACAGATATACAGTATCAGAGAGAAAGTGCAAGTTGAAGGAGTTTTCAAACTTTCACTCCTGGAAAAACACATGATTTGTCATCATCATGCAAACATGATTTTGAAGGCTTGTATGCAGGCTGTTTGGGCAAAATCTCCACCCTCTCTAGGACAGGAGGCTGAGCACTGAGCTGTTTCGTTGGTGTTTTGTTACCTCAACAATAACATTTGTGATTGTATACATCATTTTTTACTATTACAGAGGAGATGAGAGAGCCTTACAAACACTTCTGTCACTTTCACGTTGTACTGTATTCTTTGGGCTAAACATGTTGGCCTCCTCATCACTATGGTACTCCGTCGCGGTCAATTGTATTGTGGAAATATGGAGTATTTTTCTTGCAAGTTAACTGGAAACTAGGTTTGATTTGATGGTAGGTCTATCAAAAGCATCAATAAATGTCAGACATCATACAGTTCTAAATAACTTTTCATCTCGCTAAATTCTGAGGCTATATAGTGCGCCGCTGCAAAATGTCATCTCGCTTTTCAACAACTCATCAGACTGGATGGGGGAAGTGTGTCAGCATGTATACTTTCAATGGCTTTTTACCCGCTGACTGCAGATCTCCCTCTTTCTGTCTACCTCTCTCTCAGGCTGGTTGACATTTAAAATCCTGAGGAGTGAGAGCGAAGAGTGGGACATAAAGACAGGATCCTCACTGAAAGCTGACAGAAATCGTTTCCGCTACCCTCCAAGGGCATGACCAGGTCAACCTCATCGCAAATCAAAATAGCTGAAGCTGCTCTGTCCATCCATATAGAGGAGCTCCAACGACAGAGCGAAGGAGGCATGCAGTGGTGGAAAATCATCAACGGCCTTTTCCTCGTAATTACTGTCAAAAAGCAGTGGGGGCTTTTTTTGTTTTGTTTGTTTTTTTGAGACTCCTATGGAAAACAATTTTCTTCCTTGTATTTCATGATTGGAGTTGCAGATACTGAAACCAACAAAATAGCCAGTAAGATTTTCACATAGTTGTTTCCCTTCTCTCATAGCTTTCAATTGAATAAGTGCCTGCAATCGATAAAAATTTGTATCCAGGCACCACTGGAACAGGCAGAGCTTTCTAAATCCATTGGCCCAATTTCGAGTTTCAAAGGACATCTACATTGTTGAATTATTTGCCAATTTATCAGTAAATTAGAGCTGCAGAGAAACACTTGTGTCATGTGACGTTTCACAGCAATGAATGTTCATGTTTGATAAGCCAAAATGGGCTACATAACAAAGTTTATTGCCCTAATAAGCTTTACCTTTTATGTCATCCGTGTTCATATACTTGAGATGTTACTGCAGGTTTATCAACCTCACCCCTCAAATTGTCATGTTTTATTTCGGTTTAATACTGACCTACCCCCTGGTATACCATGCGATCACTGTTGAGGTCTGCTCCAATCAAATCAGGTATGAGGATACTGACAAAGAGACACAAGCACTGAGGCGAAAGGATGAGACCAGGCCAGATTGTGTGGAACATAATTGGGACCTCCTCAGGTCCATGGCATGGCCTCTGGCTTAAACAGATAATTGGAAAATTCACTTTTCCAGTTTAATGCCTGTATGCCCTTTTTGTATTAAGTCAGACAACAAAGACAGCTAGCCATGAACAATTTGCACTCCAAACCTTTGGACTAAAATCTATGGCAAAAATATTGGGGCTTGACAAACCATCAATAGATGTGTCACTTACTTTGCTGCAGAGTTTCCTAAAAACCTATTTGCTGAGGCATCAAAACCCTTTATGCCAGGGATTTAAACACGTAGCACTCTACTTAAGATCATAAGCACTTCTAACCAACATGAGGCTTTAGCAAAGATTTAGCATCTGTGTTTACTCTCAGTGCACATTTACATACTCATTAACACAAAGAAAATACAGCACTGAACACAACCTAGGGAGAAAAATTTGCATTTCAACAATATGAGGGGGGAAATGCTTTAAAAATCAGCTCAGAGTGAATACAGATTGTGACATCTGTTTTTCATATTAGCCAAATGTTTAACAGAAAACGCAGTAGGAGCCAGGTTTAAAAACAGAATCCTGAAATAAGGGGATAAATAAGTGGAGATGTAGGTAGAGAGAGGGAGAGCTTTGTACTTAAACAGGTAGATATTTTCCAGCCAAATGGAAAAGGAACAGTAAAAACACACTCTCGAAAGTGTGACTACTTTGGGAAAATAAATATACTTTCAAAGCATGGACATTGGACAATAATTCACGGTCGTTCACCCCAAGGGCAGAAAAACTATAATGCTGACTGACAGGCTAATGGGTGAAATGTTACATTAGAATTCAAATATAGCCGTTTTGTCCTGGTTATCATGGGGAAGCCATGCTCCTTAGAACAGCAACAAAGGTCTGAATACCATTAAGGTAAAGATCTGATTTTCCACCAAACCAATATCAATGAAATGTCACTTTAGGTAGAAAATATCAGATATGTCTACATGTTACACAGCTGCCACATTGATGAACTATGTGCTGCACAGGGAAGTTTTTGGCTTGAAGGGGCCTCCTAGGGTGTTAAGTCTCCTCTTGCAGCCACCCACTCTGGTTTTCCTCCCTTCAAATCATCTCCCACCCTCCCTATGTCTCTCTCAGCGACTCACGCCTCGCTTCACCCCTCTATGCCTCACTCCCATCCTCCTTCTCTCTGTGTCCTCCCTCTTTCCCTCCTTGCACAGCCAAGAGGCATCCAGCTACTCATAACTCTTCATTAGAGCTTTCCCAGGAACCCGCGGCTGCATCGTGTATCAGCGCAACGTCCGGCTGCAACAAGAGAGAAGGAACTGAGCCCCAGAGACAATTAGCTCAGCCTGGAAAATAACATCATACTCTGATCCAAAGTGTGTGGGTGCTGGCTGAACAGCTGAAGCTGGCTTTGATTAGGGCTCCATATAGAAAATGTGCTTGAAGATCATAGCGCATAAGGCATTTAATGATACAGTATATAGAGCCCTGCTTTTGTTCAGAGCAGGCAGTTTATGAGCATGTGCAAAGATATTACCCCATTATATACTCACTCTTGAAAACTGAACAACACAAGATTGATGACAGAGTCCAAGGTGATAGCTTACTTTAATGAGTTTGTTTGTGATGTCTTGAGCACATTTCTCTTGATTTGACATTTACAGAAGAATGTGACGTAATTGAGCGCACAATTACATTTTTCACTGAAGCTGCTAACTTGCTCGGATTTCAGAAAAAAAGAGCTCCTTGAGCAGGATGTCTTTCTCACTAAATTAGAACATTTAAGGGGTGCCTTGTGTGGGGAAAAGTGCTATATGTGCAAACTAGAGGTGTGCTCAAAGCTCCTTCCTCTGCAGTAAAGGGTTTGCGAGTTTGAGGAGGTACACCACATTAGAGTTCCTGTTAGCATGTCATATCAGTTAACTATAAAACGTCTGTGGATAAACAACTGTAGTAACATTAATGTATGGTGGGCAATTAGTGAAATTTTTATTTGATTAATTTAAAACTAGCAAATAATGCACAACATCAAATGTTTGAATACCTGTCAAATTGTGTTTGGCAGGTTGCAGGATTACAATTTTGATTGAAATCCTCAACCTTTTCCTAACTGGACATAGATGATCAGTGACATACCGTACTAATATTCAGTTGTGGCGGCAGTGTTGTGTTTTGTGATACTGCGATCCGTGTGTTAAAGAAACCGCTTCAACAGAGTTACGGCAGTGAACTGAAAAAAGTTTGTATCTATTCATACAGACGGACGGACGGACAGAAACCACGAACACACACACACACACGCACACACACACACCACAATTCAATGTCTTCTCGTTGTGTAGCATTCACACTGATCTATGGCACCCAACATAGGTTTAGCCTCCAAAACAACGTTCTTCTGTAAGCTTGCCAAAAATGCGTGAGTATGTTAAGTGAGAGGGATAAGCGACTTGTATCCAGAGGGGTAGTTCCACTGTTGGAATTGTGAGGATCAGGGAAATTCCATATACTGCACCTGAATAAATCTATCCGTGCCCGCTGACAATTTGACGAGTTTCGTTGTCAGAATGCAAATAATTCCAAAAGGAATTTCCCCATTGTATGTCGACAGAGATTCTGTCTCATTAGCCTAATTCAGTCCGTTTCATCTTCAGTGTAACACATATCTACTCACTACTTTCGTCTTTTTTATCTTATAAATGTTCCATGCCATGCACACAG
The DNA here is from genome assembly GCA_900312935.1 of Carapus acus. Lineage (NCBI taxonomy): Eukaryota > Metazoa > Chordata > Actinopteri > Ophidiiformes > Carapidae > Carapus > Carapus acus. Next base: position 11,688 of record OMPJ01028039.1, read on the forward strand.
TTGACAAATGTACAGAAAACACCTGAATTGGGAATAGCAATAAGAAATGGCAGAAATGAGCCTTGAAACACGTGCACATTATTGAATAAGTGAAATGTGATACTCTGATTACACATATATTGTACGTGGCAGATGCAATTTCGTTGACAAAGTCTGGTATCTACCTTAATAGTTCTTCCTTCATAACATCCGTTTGCTTGGTAAACAGAATATTCCACCTTCAATCAGATCCTGGCATTGTTGCCTTATTGTTATGACTTTCCTACAATGTTGTAGAAACGTCCACCATCTTGGATCATGTGCAGTTTCTTGCTGCAATCCAAGCCGTAGCAAAACATACCAAAACAAACTTGCATTTCTGACAAAAGTGCTTGGCTAGATGGTTGTTTAATCCATAACTGGCCATTCGCCCAAATGTCTGAAATCTAAATTCTATCAATTCCTCTTGACATATCTGTTTCATGGCCACTAAGAACAACATATTGTTGTATGTATTTGTCCTTGCTGAGAGGTCATTTCTGGAAAAGCTGATTTCATTTCCTGGAGTGACACGAGATGTGAGGAGGACAAACATTTCTATAAACCCCAAGTGAAAAAGTCAAATGAAAGTGAGTAGCGTAAGCACCCTTCATCTTCTCTTAGCGACCAATATTCATGACCAAGATATTTGTTGGCAATACAGAAATCATCCCACCCTTGCTCTACAAAACATAATACATATTTCAAACAAACAAGTCGTTTATTTTGCTCAGCATGTACCATCGTGAAAAAGTCTGCAAAAAGGAAAAAACTAAACAAGTATTGATTGCAGAGGATCTTATCAGCAAAGCCTTTAAGCAAGGTGATAGCAGCATAGGAAGTGGTAGCCGCATTGTGTATGACTACAGCCACATGCCATGTAAGAATAACAAGCTTTGTTGAAATGCCCTCAAGTAAGGTATGTAGCTCGGATCATATAGATCTTTCATGCACTGTAACTGCTGCTTCAGCATGCCTAGAAGCTAGGAACATTTATAGCCTATTTATATCTGATATACTGTAAATATATACAGTCTCACGCAGCACTATCCATCAAGAGGGGTCTTCAGTAGTGTAGGAGAGTACATCATCAGTGCAGACAAGTAAAGGGTTATTAAGTCCGTTGGGGATGACAGAGAATATAAGGTTGGTGCTAATGTGATATTCAATCAGCCAAATTCAGACTGACATTGCCAAAATGGGTACAAGAGCAGTATGTGTACTCAATATTCAAATATCAAATATTCAGCTCATCAACATACCAATACAATCACACACAGTCGGGAAATTCGCACAAGCATGGACACAGCCACACACAGACCAATCAACAATGCCAAGACAGACATCTCACTCCTCTTGACACCCCTGCCGCAAGACAAGAGACGTCAGTCCAGCACTGTCAGACTGTCAAGCCATCAAATTGAGAACAGAGAGACCACAGACAGGGTGAGCAAAACTCAAGTGCTGTAAAAAAAAAAAAAAAAAAAGTGCAGAGAATGTATAGACTTCCCAGGATAACAATGATATCCTGAGCTGCAAGAGAGAAAAGTGGCATAATCATACGTCACCCACTGTGCCATCATTTGAGGGCAGTCAACCCATGTCTCATCTGCTATAGAACGAAACAATTTAACATACAAACCTCAGTTTGACTCTTTATGTCCATTCACTGTATTTTCTTCTCTCTGTGATTTCAGGAACCCATGCAATTGAGTTGCAGAGAAAGACTGACCCAAAAGGGATTCATACCTCAGATCACGGAGATGAACATATGAATATCTAAAAATGTGTATACGTCCCTCAAAGTAAATTCACAAAATTTTCTGAAAAAACACTATATGTGTCTATATGAGGACAGGCACCTGGCATTCATTTGTTCTGATGTTGTGTTCTGGCAAGCTTCAAATCTTAAATTTGTCCATGGGGGGGAGTAAAATAAACTAAATAAACATTATCAAAATGCTTAAACTGCTCTGACAAATCGTTTTCCACTTACAAATCTAGCGTGGTCTATTGCCTCTCTGCCACCCAAGTATCAAATCCTGTTAATTTATTGCTTTGGTTGGTAAAGTGTTTACTGTTCTCCGATTTGGGTGGTAAAAGCTTTGGGATCTCACTGTCAGCTCTGTTCCACTTCTCTGGCAGCTGAGGCAAGTGTAAAAGAGCATATTTTGAGAAAATGAGCCTGATTTGCTACCGCTACTTATCATTTGTGTACCCTTGCAAGTACATTTATTTAAAGGACCACAGAGTCTCAGGTAATCATCTACCCTCCAGGCTGAAATATAGTACATAGCGTTAGCACAAACAGAACAATCTCAGACTTTGCACTGCCATAGTCAGCCTGACTGCAAGAATGATATGCTGCACTATTTTTCATGGACTTGAGAATTTATCTAGTCATGTCTAGAAAGTCATAAGAAATAAATGAATTGCTATTGTTCAAATCTTAAAACACATCCTATGGCTTAATGCTGATTGTCACTGACACAACAAGGTTGTAAAAAGGCACACACTGAAAGAATGCCATACACAAGACTAATTGATAATGGAAAATCACAAATGTGATTTGTTCAAAAACAAATTTGCAGTATACCCACTAAAAAATTATAGTAGTGTGCAGTTTGCGGTTCACAGTGACAGAGGTGAGAAGGAAGACCCAACTGTGCATCTGCAGCCAGCAAGGGCAGTCTTAATGAATAGCGAGCTACATGATAAATGTGGCCATATGGTAAAGCAGGCTGTCCAAGCCTTGGATACTCGCTAGCTCTACTAAACATGCATAAGCATGCACAACTATACACATACACACACTCAGACACCTGTCTGTTTTTCCTCCTGGCGAGAAATGAGGAGTCATCAAATTCATCTTGGGTCTGGACAGTTGCAAGCAGGAGTGTGATGACCTCAATGGCACTTTGGAGTGTTGGAGTTTTATGCCCAACTGTGAAATCATCGCTACATTCTGTGTCAAAAAGTTCAACGTAACTGTGGCTGACGACGCAAACTAAATGAATGTGTGCACGAGCCACACTGCCCATCAACAGCAGTGACTTTTTAATTACAGCCTTTGTCTGTTCGTCACTGCAAAATTGAAAAACCCTTCTATCTTTATGACTGTTGATAGTGATTGGTTTTGTGTGTGCGCTTGTTCGTGTGTGTGTGTGTGAAAAGACGATGCCACATGCTGTCTGTCACACTTTGCAGGCAGTAGTTTTCTTGCTTCATATCCTCTGTTGTGTACAGTATCCCTGCCTCTTCCACACATTAGCATTCTAAGCACAGGCGGCACCAACTTGTGTGGCTAGACACACAAAATCTTGAGGCGTATTCACTTACACACATTCATGTACATTCACAGACACGTACACACAGTGAACAAGCCATTGTTCGCCTTTCACAGCAGATACTATCTCGCTCTAATTGGCTCAGCAGAAACAAAGGAAGTGCCTTGGATGCACTGCTGTAGCCCCACACACATGGTCTAAGGGGATGGCCTCTGCTGCAGCGACACACAAACCAGAGCTTTGGCTATACCCTGACCTCAGGCCTGTTGAAGCAGGCCAATTCCTAATCACACGGCGCAGTTTCACGGTCTGATATTAATCAGAAAGCAAGTATGCAACGTGTACACAACCTGTCAGTTGCCTGAAACAACTTTGATGGGGGAGGATTTCAAGAGTCCTTTGGGAGCGAAGATCGCTACAGAGACAAACATCAGCAACACAGTCCTCCAGGTTTGCATTATATTATGCAAACCTTTGTCAAAAATAAGCATGTCTACGTGTCTCTTTGCTTGGTTTAATAGTAGGGATGTCTGATATTGGCTTTTTTGCCGATATCCGATATGCCGATATTGTCTAACTCTCAATTTACCGATACCGATGACAGCCGATACCGATATGTGCGCCGGTAAACGCTTCAGGAGCGCATAGGCACTATTTCAGTGTAACGCAAGCATTGTAAAATCCGATACCGATATTACATTTTTATGCTAATATCGGACATCTCTATTTAATATCTTTGTTAACACCTACTTACACAAGTCCAAGATTTACTCAAATCCAAAC
>OMPJ01028042.1:0-14289 GCA_900312935.1 Carapus acus
GAGTGACAATATCCTAACGCTGTTCGATTCGGACACAGAAGAAGAGGACTTTGATGGTTTTAGTACGTAATTTGCGTGTTACCGACGCATACATACTTTTAAAAGTTCGGTTGATGTGTTACAGGTACTGTTTCAAAAAAAGCCTTCGTAATATGTGACGCATTTGTTTGTTTTACCGTACAGATTAAATAAAACGTCAAAAAAATCCTCACGTGTAATATCTTTCTGTGTTAATATCTCATACAACGTTAGATACCTGCGTCTTAAAATCTGGTGCGGCTTGTGTATGTACAAAATTGATTTTCTCTCTAAAATTAGAGCATGCGGCTTTTAATCACGTGCGCTCTGTAGTCCGGGAATTACGGTATAAGTATTGGTGGAAAGATGGGGGAGTTTTTTCATGGTAATGTGGTGCTACTCCTTTCAATCCCAGGCAGGAACAAATTATATGCTACGTGAGTTCAGCACAAGAGAAAGCAAGATTGCAGACTTAAAGGTGAGGCATCAGTTTTGAAACTTATGCATTTGTTGCCAATGGTACCCACTGTAATAATTCTGCCTTTGACACTGCAAATTGCAAATTGTTACATCTGCACACAATTCAGTTAAGAACAGTTAAGATAATTTTTATCTGTGGAATGGTCTTTGATGTATTGAGTGCAAGTTAAGGTGGATGTAAGCACATTCTTGTCATTTGAAAATCCCCATTTTAGTAATATTCTGTGGTTGAACTTTCAGCACATTCCTGTGGCATGCTACACAGATCCAAATGAGATCGCCAAGCATTTAACCTTGAAGTTGACAGACTGTGATAAACTGGAACTTCCGGAGTCGTCCTCTCAGGCACCTTAGTGAGGGCCATATACAAGAAGGTGCCTCAGAGCCTTCGTGCAAGAATGACTGTATCATACATTACATTAACACGTGTTCAGAAAATTTCAACACTTACAGCTGAATTTAATAATCTAATAATCCATCGCATTTAGCAGGTGCACAGGCAGGTTTGAGAATATTACTGAAACTAGATACCCACTCATATGTTCTGTTCACTTCCACCTCAAATACCTGAATGGATTTAGTTTTACCTGTATTTGATCAAATTGTTCAGGAGAGAAAGAATGTGGCGTAACATGTAGATGTTTGTATCTGGCTTGAACTACTTAGTTCTACATATGTTGTGAACCAATGAGTGTATTTTCTAAATTTTAAATCTGACTTATTGCTACCCTGTAAATTGAATAGATGTATGCAGTGATCTATGGAAAGCAAGTGACTTTTCCATCAACAGAATAAACGTGTCAAATTTGTTACCGGAAGTGTCAATAAATATTCATTACATGTTTGAATTTACATTTTTACTTTGTCAAAACACATCTAGACTACCTAATATTTATTCATTAGGCCATTTTAAACTGTAAGATGACCTTTTGTGTCATGTCTCCCTTAGTGTTTTCAACTATTGGTTTGAGGCTCTTCTCAATGTTTTCTGGCTAAATTCAATTCAAATCTGCTCTGATGTGAGCACCAGTGTTGCAAGTATCTCTGATGCTGAAGGGAGGATGGACCCTCTCAAATGACCCATCCAAAGTCTTCTCTGAATGGCAGAGTGGTTAAAAAATACCATAGCTAGAGAGTCAAAAATGACAAGCTTGATAACGTCAGGCCCCGATCTATGCCTACTGCCTAAAGAATCTAACTGCACTCACTCATGACCACCAAACAGCACAGATGATCATGGGACCCACCCAGGGCCAGGCAGTCCTCACCGTGAGCCAGCTAGGTCTTTTTTCTTTGAGGCTAAATTTGGCATTTGTAGCATGTTTTTTTTTGTGTAACTGACACAGCTTCATAACATTCTGTTTTTTCACCTTGAGGAAAGAATGCATACCAGTATTCCCATCTTCCATGTGTAGATACACTGCAGAATGCCATCACATAATGGGTAACAAACTAGACATGTAGTGTGGAAGATGTAGTTGATTGTCAATCAATCCGACAAGAGGAACAGACTTATTTAGCTACAGCACTCTCCTGCTGACCTTAGTCTCCATGGCAGTGCCTCCCAACTTTTTCGAGCCATGGCACATGTAGTTTATTAGAAAATTCATTAGGCACACCATTAAACAAGTTTGCCAAAAAGTACACTAATTTGAAATATAATAAAAACCCTACTTCATCTAAACAGAGCCTGTTAATTTCAACACAAAGCTGATACTGTAGCCGCATTTGATGAGATATACGTGGATCTTCCTCAACAGCTGAGTCTCGCTCTTCCTTTTGTTTTTTGTTAAAGCCCAGACCCTGATGAAATTGACCGCCTTTTCTTTGAAATGTTTATCCGTTGCTATTACCTGCTGCGTTTTCACTCGCTGCATGTGGCTGTCCTTCCGTGTTTCGCGCTTTGCTGCCCTCTAGTGGCAACATCTTTAGTTGTTTTGGCAACCACTACACGCCGCACGCTAATGTCACCAGTCAGCGGAATCGGATAATCCTCAGCGGTACAACTAATGATATGGACAGCGGTTGGGGGACATTGCCCAACGGTTTTTGCAGTGACAGCCGCCAAAACTAAATTATGTGATAGACTACGTCTAAGGAACATGCAGTACCTCAAGTGTTTTTCTTTTTAATCACCCCCAGATGGTACCCGTTGCAAAGAGACAAGGTCAGGGCTCCACAAATTCATCGTTATGGTGAATTGTATTTATACCCATTTGAATGAGTTTTAATGTCGGTAATATCATTTTATTTTGATGTATCTACTTCACACACGTTTCAGGCTGTTCTGAGAAAATACAGTTCTCCCTGGGCCAGGGACTGTTACCGGGCTGCAGAGAAAGGATACCGAACTATCTCTTGCCTTGAACAGCTTCAGTTTGTTGACGATTACGAACATACTTTGCCGCAGGTCAGGCAGCATTTTTAACTTACCCTGCTATTTCAAGATCAGTCTGTCCAGCTGTGACACAGCGACACAAGTGTCAGCATGTCAAAACCACAGCATGTCAACCAAATAGGCCAGATCCATATTCCACTCGAGGTCCCAGAGCTCAGTATAGTAGTGCCTGCCCTCCTGCTCCTCAATGAACAGTTTCATGGCATTCAAAAGCTAAAAGTTCCTCTTAGTCCGTTTTTGAAATCCCTGGTTGATGTTAGCATGGAGTGAGCTGAAGTGGCATTGAAGATTTGAAGCTTTGAAATGCGTTGGGGTCAGACATGTACGGCAGAACAGTTTGCTATTATGTTCAACAAAAAAATGTGAATCCTCCCAAAACATCATCTGTCATGTTCATATTTTTGTTTTGCTATACCTTTTTTTCCCACAGACATTTTGAGAGGGAATGTGACACAAATGTTTACTGAGTCAATCTTATTGGGGAAAAAATGTATTAACCCGAGCAAAGCAAACGCACACATTAAAAAGGAAACACAAGCAGACTTCAGAGAACTAGACGGAACACAGAAATTACAATAATGGATAAGTGTATAGGACCCAAACCAGTGCAGAATTTTATAAGTAAACAAAAGAAGCTTCAAATTGACATCATTTGAAAGCCATTGTGAGGAAATTAAATTTACAGAGCTAACTATTTCCATTTTATTAATGATCTGATTCTGAGCGATGTCTCATTTTGGAATGTGACCAGATGTCTTCATTGAGATAGACTATGACTCGCACACTCCTCGCACCATCACCTGTGGAACCATGGCAACAAGAAGTGGCCACATCACTTCTGCTACCTATAATAAGGGCCAGGCCTACAGGCCAGTCTTTGTAATATTACAGAGCTCAGAATATGGTAACATTAGGGTGATCATCAAAAGTAATCAAAACACAGTCAAAACAGGGAACAGGTCATCTTGGCGGGACAGGAGAGCATGGCAAGACAAAGAGCAGGCAAAGGTCACAATACAAGGTTGTAGGCAGAGGCAAATCCGAAAACTGAAAGGCAAGGTGATCCAGGAGGGCTGAAGACAAACAAGAAAAAACAGGGGCAGGCGAGGTCAAAACCAGAAAGACGAAGTAGAACAAAACGCTGAGGAATCATGGATGTACACAAGACAATCTGGCAACTTGGGCACAGGCACAGGTGGTGTTAAGTAACCGACTAATTGCCCAAGTTGCCAGATGATTGGGTGGTTGGAACAGGTGTGTGACAGGGATGGGGCAGGAAACAGGAACACACTGGAACAAATCAGAGGAAAAAACAAACTTGATTCATGACACTGGGCAAGAAGAAGAATTTGAAATTCTATACTTGATTATATTGGCAGCCAGTTCTTTCATTCTCATTCTTTCATTTCATTTCTCTCATTTGGCTCTACTTGTGTGCCATAATGTTGAGTATGGGTGGGTAAAAATATCAAATAATTGATGCATTGACATTACCTCCCTTATCCCGATTGAATATCAATTTGGCAATTCCTCTGAATTGATTCACCCCCTGGCTAGTGGGAATGCTGCGTGCAACAGCTGGTGAAACATGTTTTATGGATGGCAGCTGCAGGAGTCCAAACAACGACAAATTTGCAAGCGGTGAAAAAATATCACATGTCTGGACTCCCTTTCAATTCCCGTGTAAGTCTGAAGCACACGAACAAGACAAAAGTAAGGAAGTGAGTAACTTGTGCGAGGCAGAATTAAAGGACAAGAGTGACACGACGAACTTGAGGAACCACCTAAACCTACACTATGCTGATGCTCTACACACAAGTGACAAACTCAAGGTCTGGGGGCCCAAATGCAGTCCACGGCATAATTTTATGCGGCCCGCACGCACTTCATTGACTGCTTTAATGTGTCATGGGTGTCAATCTAAGGCCTTGATGCGGCCCTGTGCGCCATTGAATGTGGCCCACAAACGCTTGAATTAACATCTGGCCCCTTGAGGGCCACCACCATGCGGATGTGGCCCTGATGTGGATGAGTTTGACACCCCTCCCCTACAACAACTGTAAAAACTGTTGATCCCACACAGCAACTAGACAAAGCTTTTGTCTGCAAACTACTGTCAAGCTCTGTCCGTGCCTAAAAGATTAGAGTGGCCGTGACCGTCTTCATTTGCAAAGACCCTCAACCCTCAAGTCTCATTGAAAATCAAGGTTTTAAGAGGATGTAAGACTCTTGAACCACGCTACGCGATACCGATGTGAAAACACATGATGATGACGTATATCACAATGTACAAGAGGAAATACATTTTATCTTAGTTACACACACTTTGGTTTTTCATTTTTATGCAGAAATGTCAACTTTTTTACTTTTGTACTAGATACGCACAAGCACGCAGTTATAGTGCTGCCTGCTAATGTTTTATTTCCAGATGTTTTACTGCTCAAAGGTCCTGTGAAGGGGCCTCTTTCTTCTTCTTTCCCTATTTGAAATATTTACACTGAAATGCAGGCACTGTAGTTTCGTTACACAATTCAATTGCTGTAATGACAATGACAGATTCCTGATTCCTTCCTTCCTGAAGTAAGTAACATAGCATACGTGTTATCATTAGCATGACAATAGATATTTCCAAATTGCCAACTACTGAATTAGATCTAAGCATTTAAATCAATTTTGAATGGAAACCTTAACCTGATTCGATTTCGATTCGATTCGAATCGAATCGAAATCAAATCATGAGGTTCTTGTCAGTATCCATCCGTAATGTCCAACATCAACTTAGCGTGAGAACGAGGATGACGTAAATCTGAAATTGACATAAAATATTATCACAACGTCTTCCTCGTCACAAAACAAAGAAACGACCAAAGCAATTAAGAAACATCACAGTCACTTATAAGCAGTTCTTCTTTTAGCACTAAAAGTAATCTCCCCAGGTGTACATGAGCGCTGGACCTCCGCTTAACGTGACGTTGTCCCACCATCTCACCCTCCATTTCTTACAAGCTAGGGTGACACAGCGTTGCAGTTTTCGATGCCTCAATATTGTGGCGGAGGGCATCCCAACTACTTGCAGATGTAGTGACAGGCCGCGGGAAAATATTTAGCGTCGCACATGTCTCCATATCCAGTTTTTACTGCCTGCTTTATCTATTTTTTCGAGCGGAGGAGGTAGCGATGTATTAAGCGATGTTTGTCAATCACATGACATATTTCACTTAGGGATAGATGATCGGCTGATGACTATTTTTTTGAATGCCATGCAATGTATCCACACTATCTTTGGAATCGATTGGTAGATCGTGGTCGACCCATTGACCCGTCCTAGACAATGTACACAAGGGAACAGTACATTCCAGGAACACTTCATGTCTATGACGTGCATTTCGAATTCGGCGGGATGTGTGTATTGTCAACTTTCAAAACGGTATAAATAAAGTTTCGACGAACGGCCAATCAGAACAGAAGTATCTCGCCCAATCAAGTTTCTCAGTTTTTGACGTCGTTTGTCCAATCACACAGGCGACTCTGGAGGTTCAACATGGAAGCAGCGGTGGAGAGGCTAGAAACGTTGGTAAGGTCCGATTCCAAACTTCTCATCAGTCAATGGTCTCACCCATCAACGTCTGTCCTGTATTGTCCGTTACAATGCTCATAATTTTTGCAACCATTACTTCGTGCTGTCGTTAATGCACATTTTTCGGTTCGAATCTGCCAGCCTGGAGTCCGCCCGGGGAAGTCCTGTCTTTATGGCCCGCGTTGTAACGATCCTCCCAGGCTTCTAACGTCGGAGGTGGTCTATCTCGCAGTATCTATATGGTCTCAGGGTTGTCTCTGTTGTGTAGTCGGCCTTCCCATTTGACAGTTTCAGTGCGGGCATTTTAAGCATCTCTGGGCGCAGTTTTATGAGTGTCCGAGTGGTTGCAGCCATCAACTGCTCAAACAAGGGCCCGTCACCACTTCATCCCGATGTGCTAGGTTCTGTTTCAAAACCGAAGAAGCTGAAACGTGAGAGGTTTTTGAGGTTGGCAGGTGCTCTGACTTCTTTGCACTACTGTAACACACAGCGAGCAGTGCAATAGTATTGTCAAAGCGTCTGAAAACTGCACAGCAATACCGAGTCAGAAAATGTGAACAAATAAGAATACTTTACTTAGGAAGATCAGGTGTACTCTCGACCCTTCTGGCACAGTTATGCTGCTTCAAAGTGTGTTGAGATGATGTAACGGAGTACTTATGTTTAACTTAGATTCACATTTAACTCACTCAAGATTTGTTTTCATAAGTTGTAAAAGTTACTGCTCAACTGCACCAATTTAGTAACATTTTGGTAAGCCGTTTTGTGCTTTGTTGATAATTCTCTTCAATTCAGCTTTATTCGTATAACGGCAAATGCGGCGTATAGGCCTACAGCCTAGCAGTACAGAGTAACAGTAATCCAGTACAGTTTAAAGCCTACAGTTTGAGTGGTTCAAACAGCAGAAAACAGTTGATGCAAATAGCCATGGCTGTTGGTGCAAAACAACATCAGTTGATGCAAACAACATCTTTACCAGGGGTCACCAACACAATGCTCGCAGGTGCCAGGTCGCCCGCAAGGACCACATGAGGCATCCATTGGCCTGTTCTACAAATAGCACAACTCACTAGTGAGATTGGATTCTGTTGCTGTTCATTCAAATCACACCTACATCATTGTAGATTTTAAGATGACAATATCCTAAAAACAGGCTTATTGTACATGAAGTTTAGATAAGTTTGGGTGAACTCTGACCTACTCTAATTCAATGGTCAGTGTTGTGCGCAGTGCAAGTGGAGAGTAAGCCAGTGAGGGCAGCGAAAGTGGGCACTGAGTGCAGTTAATTGCCCCAAAAACATGGTTGAAAAAAGAACGAAAATTTATCACTTTCACAACGAATGGGAGGAGGTAGAGATGTCCGATAATATCGGCCCACCGATACAGAAAAACAGGCTTGCATGATACAGAAAAACAGGCTGAATAGACGTCGAACACGACCGCATAGTGTGGCACATTTATCATGTGTTTTTTCAGCTACATGAAGAATATACAACAAACTGTGTACCGTATTTTCTGGAGTGTAAGTTGCACATTTTTTCACAGTTTTGTCGGGGGTGCGACTTAGGCATGTGCTTCAAATCCGTGAAATTATTATTTTTTATTTTCACATGATCGTTATTATCACACTGACAACGTGCAGTCGCGTTACTCACCAGTATCTACTACTCCTGGGGCCTCATTCACTAATTTTGCGAAGAAAAGGTTCTATTTTTGATCGTGCAAACAACCTTAAAGTACAAAAATATCCGCAATTACCAAATGTGTGGAGACCGGGTTGCACGCACACATGTAAGCAATTGATGATGATAAATGTCACCTGTGCGCAACTGCCAAATTCGTGCATATTTTGGGTCATTTGCATACAAGAACGCCCTCAAATGACAATGTATGGTAGGAACAATCCCTTTAATAATGCGTCAGTGGCAGACCTCCTGCTTGGAGGTGCACTCCCACAGAGCTGCTCCGTAGAATGAAGGGGTTGTGCGTTTCTCCTCCGGGCAGCAAAGCAAAACATAAACACACTTGTATCGCAGGTAATTTGTGCATTGATGGCGGAATGGGACCCTTTCCTGCTCATGTAATCGAATCCAGTGTGTGATGGCCCTTTTTTTTTGCGATGTGGGCGCAATCTATGGCTCCAGTTACATTTGGGAAGCTGGCGGTGGCATGAAATCCTTAATTCTGGCTTGTTGGTCATGTTTGTATGGGAACTGGATGTTAATTGGGGCTGGAGAAATAATTTCCGCCATCACTGGCGGCATGATTCTGCTTAGCGTCTCTGCGAGATATCGCACATGTCTCTAATCTCTCGCTAAAAGGTCCTGGTTGGCCCAAAATCCTAGGGTGGACACAGGTTGGGTGTGAACTGGGATGTCTTTGCTGCGATTTGTCTCACGCTTCAACACTGGTTTTGAATAACGGCATAGTTCCATCAGTTTGTTTTGGGGGAAGCGGGACCTGCTGAGAAGCCACTCTGTGCCCTCACTGAACATCCGCACACTCTTTGAACACACGCTGCCAGCACAGCACACGGCTCTCCAAATTCTCCAATAAAGCAAAACAGTCCATGGTCAATGTTCTCTCTAAACTTCATGCTTGCACATTTGCGCACTGCTCCCGCTATTGCCGCCCACAGCAAAGTGATCGGGCACAGAAAACTAGATCCAATTTCTGTAGATGAAGCACACTAACGTGCTTCACTATCCCCTGTAGATGAAGTGCCCCAGACGTACCTGTAGATGAGGAAGAGACCACATAAGGAACTGGTGCTTAGATCACCATTATGTTGAAATTGTTGTAGTCAAGGAGTAGTAGATACTGCTAGATACTGCTGGACAATGCCATCATGCGGTTGTCAGTGTGATTTTAACGTAACATGTGAAATTATATATTTCAATAATTTCATGTATACATGGCACACGTACTAGTTGCACCCTGACTAAACTGTGAAAAAGCGTGCAACTTATACTTCGGAAAATGCGGTTGCCAGGTTTCACTAAGACATAACACGTCAATGTGACACTTGGATATTAAATCTGTGTTATGTGTTGTAAATTGTATATTTTTAGCCAGCAAGTTCATTAGTATGTTGTAGATTGTGTATTGTTAGTTATTGGGTACCTTCTTATTGACCATCCAATAGGCATGATGACCCCTGCAGTATACAATAGGCCTACTACAGGTATACTGCAGGGGTCATTGACCTTTTTGAGACCGAGGGCTATTTCATGGGTACTGAGTCATATGGAAGGCTACCAGTTTGATACACTCTTCCAAAATTACTAATTTGCTCTGTTTGCCTCTAGGTATACATTAGTAGTAATTAATAATACTCATTGATGTGAAGACACTGATCACGTCAACAATTTCTCAGAATAATTATCAACATGACAACAAGGTGAAACAGATGAACAGATGAATACCAGCACTATTCTGCCTGAAAAATTAGATAAAAGATTTGAGAACTAAACATGTGAATGGACAACAGTTTGAGGCGGCGAAAACTGCGAGCCAGGGAAAGGGGGATGGACTGCAGCAACAAACCCTGGTCAGTTCACTTCAACGTCCCAAGCTGCAAATATAGTACATAGAATGCCGTCCCTGCACTCGAAAAGAAAGTAGTGGAGCACGCTTCAAGGAGGCTAGAAAAGGTGCAGGCCATACGCTTCACTACTGATATCTGGATCAGTGACGTCTTCTCACTTTCCCTGCTTAGTTTATCTGCTCACTGGGTGGACACCAAATCATTCAACCTGGAAATTGTGGTGCTGCATGCAAACGAGTTCAAAGGATTCCACACTGAAGCATTTGCAGCAGCTGTAGTGAATATGCTGCTTAACTGGAACATCCAAGTCAAAGGTTACATTAGCCTACTCTTGTCTAGACCTTGCCATTTTCTTACGTTTTTTTCACTTGTTTTTTACTGGAAAAAAATTGAGATGTTCTGATGCCTGAATGTCATGATCTCTCTCAAAGATACCTCATGTGTATCATTTCTTATTTTCATTTCATTTTACTTCTTGTCGCACTACTGTTATGCATGTTGTAACTACATCGATATTGCACTGTTGTGGTCTTTGAGAGCATCTGCCATTGCAGAGTCACAGGAGAGCTGCCTCCATCATCAGAGACCCCGCCCACCCGCAGTTCTCAACAATTAGAAGAAAAAATGCTCTTGTATTTACTTTTCTCAAACAGCGTGGTATCGGTACAGTATCGGCACGGTCGATATGACATGGCCGGGTATCGGTATCAAAAATGGTATCTCAACAACACTAATTTTTACCCCTCGCTTTTTCTCTTCAACTTAAGAATGGGTGTAAAAATGAATTGGGGAGCGAGACAAAAGTAACAAGCCAAAAAGGAGTCACTGTTATATGGAATTGGAGGAAGACTTTTTTCTTCACATTTTCTAAGTACCATTGCCTCATCTGTCTACCATGGCAATACCAAGGAGGGAAGATGTGGAGCGGCATTTTTGATTCGTAAATAAATGCAGAATACGTCAGGCTTATTTTTGCAGTTCTTCTTGTTGAAGCCATTTCATTCACACGTAATATTGAAAAAAACAAGTAGTCATAAGTTGGCACTTGCAAAATCCTCAGAACTCGAAAGGAATTTTGAATGGCATGACGTGAAAATACCCGAACATGGTAACAAAAATGTCAAAAAACAAATATGTGGCTTGGTCCTGATAGTTGACCTGATTAAGCAAAACCATCATTATTTTTCGATTCAGCACATCAAAATTATGTGTGAAATTGGCCAAGAACACTTCAACAATGAATTTTGTGTTGACCATTGTTATCTTTTCAAAGAGAGAGAACAACCATTCCACACAGGATGCAACCTGTGACTGACCAACTGTCCTCTCTGATGATGATGATAGAGGGTGCAGTTTTAATACTTTTCCAAAGCATTCACAGAAAAAGAGGAGTGTCAGTGAAACTCGAGGGATGGGGTCAGTCACTCCCTGCCTAGAAAAAAATAAAACCCTTGCTTAACACTGGTGCATTGTGGAACATGGCCTTGGACCTGCAGAAGAAGTTTCAATCCCACATATGGCAATACATGCACACCAGAAAGAAAGTTTGGTCACATGAGTGCATTATACAGTAATTTTCCATCCTATTTGTCTATCAATAGTGAATGCAAAGGTTAGGCTGAGGTGCCGGGAGACAGGGTGCTGCTGTTACACCAGAAGAGAAATTAAATGTACCCCACTGTGATAGCTAGAATTTAATGTCTGATCCACAAACCTTTATTGCATTGTTGCAGTTCAAGAGGTCTGAAGCTGACCTGGACTATATGGAGAAGAGCCTAAAGCTGGCTGTAGTCGGTGGTGCACCGGAGACGCAGGTGTCAAGCTAACTGCTGTCTGTCATTCAATGGAATCTAATGTGTCACTCAATATGCTAAATTTGCTGCTGTACTCACTCTGTGCTGATTACTACCTGCCAGGAAAATCCGGTTATCTTGCTAGAAGAACTCAAGATGATGAAGGCTCGACATGCAGCACTAAATGCTCAGCTGACACAAGTAGCAGCAGCACAAGAAGAGAGTATGGAGGCCATAAAGAGGGACTTGAGCAGAATCACAGAGCTTGTCACAAGTGCCCACAACACTGCTGCTATTGAGGTATACCCCCACACACAGTGAAATTCTAAAGGTATTCAACAATACCCTCAATTCTAACAATGCACGAATTATCGTTACGTGAATACTCCTATATATGCGATATACTTTCCATAACCATTGGTGTTATCTTTTCGTCAAAACACGTGGATGCTCCAAGACACCTCATCAGTGATGCGACCTGTGGCTGTCGGTTGACACCCACTTCAATAGGATCCAAAAAGGGTTGATAAGACCCCAATTTTTATTACTGCAGCAGCCCAAGGATCAAACCTCTCAAGGCAAAGCTTCCTCCTATTCGTCATGAGGCCAGTCAAGGCTCTGTGGAGGACACCTGTTGTTGACCTTGGCTGTGTCCAAGGTTAGTCTCTAGCTTTGAGAAAGGTTACTACCTTCATAGACTGCTTGAATGAGGCACCAAACACTGTCGAGGACTTTGCTTGCTTGACGTTCAACATCAAGGTAATTGTGCTGCAACATACTGTACTTTCCCACCTTGTCCATGCCCACAGCTTGGGTCCCAACAACCTGTTGTATTAAGTGGTGGAGTAAATGGTGACTCCTCTTGCCCAGAGCCTTGCTGAGCTGCATGCTTTGTTAGTTGCCAAGCTGCCAATCAATGCCTTTTCGCTTTGTGTGTGCCACTGGCCACAAAGAGGAAGCTGCAGCTTGCTTGTTCCGTACTGCGCTGTCAGTGCTGAGCTGATGACCAGCCGCCCCCATAGAAAGCCAGTGATCCTGATTCCTTTTGAGTCGACTGCCGTTATTTGTGCTTCTACACAGACCAGCAGGTCCCTTTGCAGACAGCAGAATGGACAATACATCCAGGTTTTGAATCTTGCATTCCCAATTTGAGCACAATGTTGGACTTCTTATTGGAAGTCTGAACTTTGCCTGTGTCAAAGAATTTTCCAAAGCCCTTTAGCGGTTCTTTGTGATTGAGAGGATGACAGATTTGAAGATTCAGAACATAATTTGTCAATTTACTCCTCTTTGCCCAGCACCATGACTCATGACTTGTGAAACTCCTCACCCAAGCGATGAGTGCCTCGATTGTAGTGTTTTCTGCTATTTCTGTCCTCCTGCCCTGTGGAACCGATGTTTTGATGGTTATTTTGTTCATAAATGCTCTCAGAGGGAGTTGGCATATGTCAGACTAGATAAGGGTTTGTTGGTGCTCTTTGGTGCCCAAACTAACAAATCATCTCTTTGGATATTTTGCAGGGTGATCATCCAATAGATCTACAGCAGCAGATACAGCAGCTACTTGCTTGAGCTGTCAGTCAACATACTGCATGGCATTGGTATGATATACATTTTCTGTCCATAGATCATAATAAAATTGGGGTTATTTTAGTGCACTCCTGTTTCTCATCTAATTAGTCAAATCTTATATTGTTGGATTGTTATAAGTTATGAATTTATCAGTATTTTCTAAACTGTTAAAGGATGTTGTTCTAATCATGTTCTCGTATGTGTCAAGTGAATTAATAAATGAATTAAACTGAGATCAGATTATGCTTTTTTTTCCATTTTGTAGTCATCCACTGTCATTGAATACATGTTGCTCCTTGTTCTGTCATCACATTTTTAATTAGTGTTTTTTTAAATTCATCGGTTTATTTGTAAGCCATAGCCCCAAAAGAGAGACAGGAAGTGGATGACTGGATGTTGTGCTTTCTCACATGCTGATAAGGAAGCGCAGACACGTGTCAATACAGCAGCCAGTCAGTTCACATGTTTCTAGCCAAAGAGGTCTGTGTACATCTCATGCCTTATGAATAGAGATGTCCGATGATATCAGCCCACCGATATTATTGGCCTGATATTAGCATAAAAATGTAATATTGGTATCGGATTTTTTTGCTTTAAAAACCGATAAAAATACAGTAATGCTTGCGTTACACCGAAATAGTGCCTATGCGCTCCTGAAGTGTTTACCGGCGCACATATCGGTATCGGCTGTTATCGGTATCGGTAAATCGAGAGTTTGACACTATCGTCATATCGGATATCGGCAAAAAAGCTAATATCGGACATCCCTACTTATGAAGCATCGCCATTATGTAATTTTGTCACATGTGAAGTCAAATCAATTTAATGTGTATAGCGCCAAATCATACCAGAAGTTATCTCTAGGCGCTTTCCAAGATTGAGGAGGTAGTGCTCCTCAACATAC
>OMPJ01028045.1:0-11875 GCA_900312935.1 Carapus acus
GGGGGGAGCAAGAGGGGGGAGACAGGTTAAGAGGGACAGAAAGAGAAAGCTGCCAGCTGAAGGGCCTCACTGTTCAAACATCACGAAGTTTGCCGAGGCGTCCTCTGCTTGCCAGACCTGAGACAAGTCCGTCTCCAGGATTTCACACACCTAGATGCCACATTCTCAAACTGCCACACACTCATTTCACAAACACACACAGAGGTGGACACACACAGACCCAGTAACACACAGATAATGCCCAACAATTTGGTAAGGCCGTGCTCATGCCACACAAAGTGCTTACTTTCTGACGCACTCAGAGCCGCAGAACTGGAAAATTGTTGCTGTGACAATATCAACATCTTTGACTATGCATAAGGAAGGAGCTGGAGAGGTCCCTCCCACTCTCCAAACCAAAGCAGCCAAATCAAACCAGCGCTCTGAGGAGCAGGAGATGTACCACCAAGATCGACATTGACACTTGTCAGACCTGTGTGAATCGATACTGTAAATTAGAGTGTCTACTTACTTTATCAAGTTACAAGACGGAATCTGGGAAAAGTATGCCCATTTTGTAAGAAAACCATACTGGTACAGCAAAAAGCCAAATGACATATAAAATTGGCTCTCGTGAAAGTGTTAGCCAATTTGTCTCTGTCTGTCTTTTGACCTCGTGTTTTTTTCAGGAGTATGTACCATTAATTCAAGACTATGAAGCGAACCCAAATATATATGCTACATCGGCTGATTCTTAAAAGAAGATTTACCTTGTACATACATAAGCTGCACCTGAATATACTGTAAGATGTAGGTTTTCATGTTGTAACACAAGATATTTATGCAGAAATACTGTACAGAGGGGTTAACATTACAGCATAACAACACCAACACGACAGCAACATCTTTTTACGCTCAATTAATTCTTCCTGCTGCTGCCTCCAATGCCCAGCATCAGTCCCTGTGTTTCCCTAAGATCACGTGCCATCACCTTAAAAACTGCATCACATGAATTTCCTCGTTTGACATCGATGACGAGGGTGCGTGCATGATAATAATAATTCAAGCTTTATAGTCATATGCACAGTATATCGAAACAAGTTTCCCCTGCACAATGAGATTCTTACTTGCCGCCTTTACGTAGAGAGTAAAGTAGTAAACACGTCGCCTTGAGGGGGCGCCTCGTGGGCATTAGGGGTCTTGCCTAAGGCTTTACTGGATGATTCGAACCCCTGTCTCCCGCGCCACAGTCAGTGGTCTTAACCACTGACTGTAGTAGTTCAAAATCCCAGCTAGTTCAAAATCCTAATCAGAACTAGTGGTAATGTCACCTTTGGCGCATAAACTTGCCCAACGTTTGTTCAACTTTTTTGCTTCATGATACTGCCTCCCGGTGGCTGTTAGCCGATAAAAATCTATAAATAAGCCGCACCAGCGTATAAGCCACAGCCACACCAGTGTATAAGCCACAGGGTTAACAGCGCGAGAAAAAGTCACCATTTATAGTCCAGATTTTATGGTAATCTATGAAGCACAACAGCTGGACTGGAGAGAATAATTAACCAAACTGACAGCACGAGCATCCTGCCTTTTACAAATCAAGCTAAAATCCAAATTAGCCATTTTTGCAGGTTACTGCCCATATACGGTAGATCTCAAGGCCATGGCAGTTTCACCATCTCGCCACCACCACTTTCTCACTCCTCCGACACATCTCCACAAGGGATGATGAATGAGCACCCAAATCACTTTTTCTGGTGACATGGCTTCAAACAAAACTGTCACTGAAATGAGACTTTTTTGTCTGTTTTGATGCTTAAAGTTGGAAAATACAGCTTTAGGATTATTATGCACCAGTTCAAGGAATGAGAGAAGCAGTAAGATCAATGGAAAACATTTCTGTGGTATGTACAGTATCTACCAACCATGTGCTGGCTCTAGTCAAGGTGGGCGTGCTTAATCCTGCCTGTGTGTGTGAACTACTCGTACACATAATCATTTGAGGGACATTATACAATGCTGTTAGTGGATGTGCTTCATGCAACAGACATAGATGATGATAAATCAAGAATAAAGACGGAGCCAAAATTGGTTATGCACCTGATGTTGCTGATTAAAATTTTTTCCCTCATGTTCCTGATGCCAAAAAAGATACAAGAGCCTGATGAAAGGGAATCTCAGAATAGGCCAATACATTGCTGTGCATGGCACTGTTAGGACATCTCGCAAAATTCAAAACTTCACAAAAAGGTGGAAAAAAATTCTAGGACACAGAGTTGGGGTAAAAAGTTGAGATGCAAATGACAACAAAACTATAAAAGGATTTTTAAAAAGGCCAAATGGGGCGTGGTGATATGGAGGACCACAGATGCACTATAAAATTGTAGTTGCCTGGGAAAAGTCAATACGCTCTTCGCTTTTAAGTAAGTCACGAGGTAGGTATGTTATTGATCCATTGATCTAGAGATCTAGGGAATTTTAAGTAGAAGACTTGATGAAAGAGATCAACCCTTAGATGATGACACAGCCACCACAGAACTTTGACCTGCCAGCAGGTTTCGGCTCTGCATCCTTTTAACATACAGGCGAGCGCAACACCATGCATTCACTGACCTTTGCAGGTTTTCCCATCGGACTGCAGGGTGAATCCCACAGGGCAGCTACAGCGCACCCCTGTGGCTGTGTCTTTGCATGTCCTGTCACAGCCACCATTGTTGACGGCGCAGGTCTCTGTGGATACACCATGCATTGCAGGACAGGATTGGAGGAGAAAGAGGAGAAGGGGTGTTAACGTCTTGCTCCTCCATCTAAGACATGAACAACAATATCACAAGCACAGAAGTGGAAGTGGGTTGAGACAAAGCTTCATGTGGAATACAAAGGGAACAGAACAACTACAAAATTGCAGGTGTTTTCTGATTTTCTAATTCACATGTAGCTTTGTCGACAGAGAGAGCAATCCCATTTGAGACATTTTTTATCAGGTGAAATGTCACATAAAGATATTATGGTGACAATTTCTAAATCTCTGACCTTGTGCTGGTAACCATTAAAACAACGGGTAAAGAAAAATTACAACAAATGACACTGCGCTGACAGGGGAGGGTGAAGAACTCTTTGGCCCAAAGTGAGGTCCTGTTTCCAAAAGTGAAAGGAAGTTTATTAACAAAAAATGCAGGGTTAAGGTAAGTAGAAAGGAAAATAAAGTTAGTGTGAGGTTGAGAAAATGTAGAGCGCACTTCGCAGCACGGTCGTGTATATTTTCCTCCAGAAAAATGTTCTTGTACATGGCGCGGAAAAGGTTTGTTCAAACTTGCGAATATTGCCTGAGCTGATCCCAAAGCAAACACACACTAATGGTAACTCTAGCTCACCTGCCCATCCACTGTTGCTTTAGCAAAGTTCAGCTTGCGCTTTCCCAAAGGCCCTCGAGAAGTGCTGAGGAGGATGAAATTTGACATTCACTCATGTTTGTTCAAAGGGATTTGATGAAAGTACACTTAATAAGTGTTCCTCACTTGCTAAGTTTGACTGTGGTAATTTCACAAAAGAATTAAAACCCCTGGTCTCAATCAAATTGATGGGTCCAAGGCACTGGTGTACCAGTTGACCGAGTTCTGCTTTTCCTTTACAGAGAGCTGAGTTTTACAAGGTCCTCAAGTGTTGAAGAGGAAGTGGGACAACAGCAATATGTTAATCAGGAATGTTCTGTTCCTTCTGGCAGATTTTCACATTTAATCGAGATGCAGTGGGATAGTACACCCGAAGTGGGGAGGAAATAACCATTTCAAGCAGGCAAACACATCCACATCTAGAGGTCACGGCATTAGCATAATGCCCATTCAGAATGCAGACTCACAAAGACGTCGGCGCCAAGATGGCTGCGGTTCTGCACTAGACAAAGGAAGGTATGTGTAGACGAGTGTTGATTCCCAAAGGTGTAGTGCAGATTAATGCTGCATACATGCTCTGCGTATCAGCACACAGAAATTTGTTGAGAGGCAGGATGATGATGGTCAAAGCAGATTTACGTAGCAGGTTGTTAAAAGGATAAAGTAATGTGTATTTCATTACAAGACAGCAAACTACTAAAATTCATTAGACATATCACAAAGTAAGCTGTACCATCAGAGGGAATGGTCCTGTATATCTATGGAGATGCTTTTGTTTTAAAGGTTCACGCATTCAAAACTATAATTTTCCCTTGTGAGATGTCTTTTCTGATTAACTCCAGATAAAACTTTGTATCAAACTTTTAAACTTTGTTATTTCAATAGATAACAGTGCTTGAAACGTATGGGTAGCTTCTCCAACACAGTTAAGAAAGCACATCAAGTGTGTAAAATTGAGAATATTAGGGGTCATGGGTGTCACACTGATGGTAAACAACACAGAGGAAGGACGGCCAGAGAGAGAGACACAATCCATCATTTAGCCAGCCTGTCTGACGCGCACTCTAGGGGGATGAGAGCAGAGCCCATGAACAGATTTCCCTCTGACGTGCGTCTGTGTCCAATATGTCTGCCCCTGCGTGAATGGGTCCCTGCTTGCATGCCTGTGCAGGTGTACACGCAGGACGCTATACAGTGCAAAGCCTCCGCTCCAAAGTGTAGGTGTATAAATATGAGTACACTTGATGCATGTGTTTTGTGTGTGGAAGTGGTGTTTATGGGTCTGAGTGATTTATACTGAGTACAGTGGGCCCTATCATTAGCTCGGGGTTAGTACAGTCCTGTAAAGAGACACGCCCAGCCCTTAGGCCTCGCTGAGTGTAGGAGCACAGATCCACACTGCTGAGATTGATTGATGTGCTGGACAAGCCCTTCGCTCCAACTCTTCAAGCATCTGAACCCTCCACCTTATTTTGACGACTAAAACTTATTTGGCCAAGATTACTCATCGAGACTCAGCATGACACTTTTATCAAACACCACCCTGAGGTGTAAAGGGAATTCCACTTCCTGGAAACTAAGCCTTGCACTTGGAGACAGATGTCCCACAAATAGAGTATCTTCTCTAACCTTAGTTTCAAATGTGAGGTGGGAGAAGGTCAGCTGACAACAGCTGTTGAATACACAGAACTGCATGTGTTCCGTGGATCCATACATGCCAATTCAAGGCAAATGATGTCAGAGGTTGAGTTGCCAGTTAACAAGAATCATTTGAAGTACTGTCAGCAAGGGAGACATTTCCCTGTGTTACTTTTCATCTCTGCAGTCTGCCACTAATCAAGGGGAACATTCAGTCACATCACACCAGGCAAACCACCAGGAAAACTGTTGGCAAACCACTAGCAACCCACTGTTTACATCTTGTTTTCAAAATTAGGCATCAAGTGCCTATAACACATGCATGGATATGCAGAAGGAATCCAGGCATACTTGTTGTATATAGTTTGTGATGTGTCCTATCCTGGCAAAAATCCTGTTGTAAATGGAGGTGTTTTCATAACAATGGACGAAGGAAACAAAGTTAGACATCACATAAATACTGAGATGAGCTTTTGGTGAGAGGGCTGGAAAAATGAGAGAAAATTGCTTGGTTAGATGCAAGTGAATACATCTTTCGTCCTCCAGATTGACTCCCCCCACACATGGCACCTGTTGAGATTGCAACATGTCAGCAAAAGGTAGAGGAGCGAGAGTAGAGACAGTAAATGTACACACCTGTCACGGTTGACAGACAGTTGACCAGCGCAAACAGTTCACTCTGCCAGCGCCAGCACACATGTTGTATTGTGTAAAAGCCAGGAGAAAAAGGTTTGAGAGAACTTGATGTATGTGAATAAAATAGCCACTCGTGCAATATAGGAAAGAGGTGACATGATCACGTTTGAGAACTCAACAGGAATCCATTTTGTGCTTAATTGAAGGCCTAAATCAGCTGCTGGTAAATAAACTCTTACTTAGCATTTGGATCTCCATCAAGAACTCCAGTGAAAGTAGCATCATTGACACTCTCTTTGGACACATACTCATACATTGTATGACCAGGGGCAATTCAAGTAATATCAAAATCATACAATCCATTTTCATTTAGTCCTCTCTCCTCCTCTCTTCACTTTCCTCTCTGTTCTGTCTTAAGCAGTACATTTTGATTATGGCCACAACCGTAATTCTGTTTGCCTTGATTGGTGTGTTGTCTGGTGGCAGCGAGGGCACTAAGTCCACAGCACACTGCACCACCCTACGTCAAAGGCAGCAGACAAACTGATAGCAGTGTTGAATCTAACATGCTGATGTTGTTCGGGGCATGCCAGTCCAACACCGAGGTGGCCCCTGTGCTTTCAGCAACCACACGCGTGCACACCAGTTCCCTCCCTCACTAATGCACAAGCTCATGAGCTGGTATGTGTGTATAATTAAACATATCAAATGTTTACTGAAACATTTCTGGACATGACTGGCACTTCCATAATCACTTTCAACAAATAGCTTTGTTGAGATTAAATCTGCGGGCCTGATGGGATATTAGTCACTTTATTGTTACATTCTACATGTACGGATAAGGCCAAGTTGCGCAACACTTTGTCGCTGGTTCCTCCATTATTTTGAGTCAATACCTGTGTAATGAAGTGAAGCAGGGCCATAAATTCTGTTCAGTGGGCCCAGTAGCATTATTGCCTTGTTTCTGCATAAAATGAACAACATTTTATAGCTAGCTGATTTCTTAATTCAATTGGCCACTGACGTCACTGGGCTGTTGTGCTTTCCTGCAGTCCCTTGAATAAACAGAGTAAGCATGAGCTGAGTGAAATAATTGATAATTTTTTCAAAATTTTTTTGTCTTTCAATGTAAGTCAATACTGTCTGTTCCAATGCATCACTGCTTATATGACCAGTGAGTTCATGGGACCTTTCTCAGCAATGCAGGAGATGGAATTTAGCTGTATGAACCATTTCTCAGCTTCTGTATCCAGGGAGCTGGATACTGAAACTGTATAAATTCCATTCCATTCCAATTCCATTCCATTCCATCCTCAAGTGCCCCCTAAAGAAATGTAAACTGAAGCAGATATAACGGTGGTGGATGAGAGCAGGTCAGGTTGGTTGGGTGGGAAACATGCACACCACGAGGACACAAGACAAACTCTCCATGCATGTGTAGATCTATGCTGTTGTCTTTAGCAGCTAAATTACTGACAACTGTTGTCTAGCAGCACAACAGTTATTAATTTTTGGCATGAAAATGGTCTGGCGTAGTAGTCATGGCGTTTACAATATCATGAGCATGTAGTTCATGTGTGCCTACGCACACGTGCTAGGAATTCCAGTTTATTAGTAAAGTTGCCTTTTCTTTTGGTGTTTCTCTTGAGTCAATAACTAACTGAAGAGTAGGAAATCAAAGTACGGTACAAACCTTTCCCTTATGGATAAAACAATACATTGCACTATGTGACGAGAGGGAAGCCCTGAGGTTATCACAGATTGGGATGACATCATCAAGTTACGCAGTTAAACCACTGGGAAAAATGACACTGCAGAAATCCGTCACTATATTGCAGTTCACCTATTCATCTTTGTGTCTTGCATTGTAACTCTAAATTAAAGCCCCTATGATGCCACTCAATCGTCCGGTACCTTCAGAGCCCTCTGACAGTGACTCTGAGCGCCAGAGGAAGACTCTTACGGTATCGGAGAAAGTGAAATACACTAATGATTCACTTTAATCAATTCTGTATCTTCTTTGCAGATTTTCATCTATCGCAGGTGGTTCTGGATCGCAACACCCATGATGAGCGAGGGATTACTGTATTCTTTTACAAAGTATCAGAGTAAGAGAGGAGAAGTGAGCTCCTCCAAGGAGATGTTCACACTGGGCAGCACCTGTTTGGATGAGACTTGCATCATGATGCTCTATGTCTTTCTTTTGTCCAGGAATGACTCTTCAACATTCTTCAATATCTTTAATATGAATGGTATCATATCACTTTTAGTCCATGTTATGACCATTCTCTGTAGATAAACACGTCCAGGCAAACAACATCGCTGTGAGCACATCACTGTTGGTGATAAAGACTTTGGTGAATCACTGTGAGAAGCCTCTGTGAAAATAGTCTGCAGCAAAAACTTGCTGTGCCTCACAGCAATGGCGACTAAGTGAAACCCACAAACTGACCCGCTGGTCTGTTCTGGTGAACCAGTTAGCTTCTCTCCTGGTTGATTCTGTCTCAAATTTCCCATGGTTCACCTGTCTCACAACAGGGCGAATGTCTGTGAGGGTCTCTCTCTCCATTGACTTGTCAATCATGATGGCACAGACAACTACAGCAATCTGGCTGAAATGTGGAACAATGTTGCTGCTTGATGTTGCAGATGTTGGTGAAAATAAGGCTACTACTTTGTTGTACCTCTGTCAATGGCATGTAATTATTGTATCATTTTCCTGGCATACAATTATTGTTGATTTTTCAATAGGACAGTGACACTATTATTGATGGGTTCTTCAAAAAGATTTTCCACCTTCAGACAAAACTTAAACAATGTATCCCTTTGTAACAACTAGCGCTATACAAAGCTGAGCTCTGTGTGAGGCCGTGCTATCAGCGCCAGCTTGATATATGCATCACCACTCGACCATATAAGTACGCAATGTGTTAAACATGTAAAACCTCAAAGGGAGGGCATTGTGACTGTTATGATGAGAATCAATTGAAAAACTGTCCTCCTCATACATGCATTTTGCAACATTTAGACCCTCTTGTTGACCGAATATGTCACAAAGTTCATGTAATCATTGGGTCACTGCTTACTCATCATTTAGGTCACAATTTAACCCTCTCTCTCTGTCCCTTTATAACATTGAAGGTGGGAGGACCTGAAGAATGTCCATCTTGCTTTGCAGAATAGTTCCACAAAATTGTGAGCTCTCAACAAACTTTGAACGCAGTACAAAATGATAACTGAATACTAGTGCATGTCCTCTGGAGAGAAGATAACTACAGTTAATAAATGTGTTTTCTGTTATAATTATTTTAACAGTTTTAAATGATGCATGTAGGTGTCCATGTAGGACACTTGTAGGTGAAAGAAGGTGCAACTGGAATACTAACTGTTATGTATGTTAGCTAAAAACAAATTGCAAGACAGAAGCTTAGGAACAGGTAAACAATCCCAACTGACATCTTTCTAGGTCTTAAGGCTAATGAATTACAGTGTAATCCTCCTTATTAAATTTAATTGAACATTTCCCCGATAAACAAACTCATCTTCACACACACCCTGTCTTTTATTCATGTATTCAGCCTCACACCAAACCAACTATCTATATTTCCTACTCAAGTTTAGGGAGCTGATGTAGAATACCTGTAAAGACATGGTCTAGTTACAGTTGGAAAGGTTAGAGTGACAGACCCCAAAGACTACAATAACAATGTGAGACTCCATTTCTTATCTTCTGGCTTCTGTCTTGCAATGTGCCTTAGCCTTGAGAGCCATCCAGAAATATGGCGGGTTGGGGTAAGGGTATAAAAGAAAACAGTGACCTCTTTTACTCCTTTCTCGAAATGTTAGAGTTGCAACAAAAAGTGATATTAGGAGTAGACACAGTGGGCACCAAAGATTTACCAAAAATAAAAAAGTAAACGAATAAAATACAGAGAAAGAAGAACCAAGGTGAACGGAGAGGTGTAGAATCGGGGATACAAGCACAAGCGCCATGGCAACACATAGAAAGAGGAAGAAAAGAGTTACCCATAAGTAGCCGCCGTTTCACCCGCTTGTCCACATCAGCTACTGACGTGGCATTGAACTCAGAGCTCTCAATTGCAGCCTCATCTTTCTCTAAAACACAAGTGACAAGGGGACAAACAGTGAGCAGCAGGTTAATGAGAAGCCCAAATGACCAGACGTTCAGCCCCTCTTGGCGTTTGAGCAAAAAACCAAAGCCAAGAAGCAAGAAGCGATGAAGAAGCGCCAAAAACCCTGTTAGAGTGTTAATTTCCAAATAAATGATAAATTCCCAAGAGCAAATCAATGAAATAAATTATCAGTGTTGGTGTAAAACAGTTACGGAAAGAGGTTAGAAATGGGGTCACAAATGGAAAGAGCAATAGAGGAGGAAATAAGAAAAAGATGTGGGCTAGCATTGGGTTCAACAGTGGATGGGGTTGTATTTGTGATGTTGACGTTGCTGTGGTCGCCGGTGGTGTTTCTGTCTTCCATATCAAACAGTCACACATTGTCAGCAATTCCCTCATGAAAGGATGGAGAAAGACCAGAAAGAGACAGAGAGGGAAGGACATGGACAAGAAAATCAGCAAACATGTCCGAGACAAGCTGCCTTGTGCGTCGGGGCCTTATGTTGTAGCCGAGGGAAAGGGGGCGAATAGAACAGAGAGAGAAGATGTATGTTGAAAAAGAGCGTGAGGAGTCAATGATTGAAGAATATACGTGCCTGGACAAATCAGCCATAATGAAGAAGAGGGAGGATGATGTGACAGAAAGGAAAAGAGAGGGAAAATGAGGAAAACAGTCCCTTCAATGGAGTGATATGAGAGACATACATGAGGCAGGGAGAGACACATACATTGCAGAATGAGGTTTTACAGAGAGGTATACAAGGGGTAAGGGAGTGCATGCACAGAGAGGAGGAGGAGGAACAGGAGGAGGAGGAGGAAGTGGTCTGGGGGCAGCGCTGGTTGCCTGTTTGTCTATGGAACACATCACAACTGGCTTTAACAGTCAACACTTGGGGAAAAAAACAAAAAAAACAAACAAACCCGCAATCCCCAGAAAAGTTTGGCTGCAAAGGGGTGGGGTGGCCTGGGAAGGTGAGGAGAGGGATGGAAGAGGAAGGGGGAAATGGAGCGGGATGAGGTCAGTGCTAGGATGTTCTGCAAGCACCGCTGCTGGACAGCAGGTCTGCTGATGGGGCGTTGGGCTTGGCAGAGGGAGGCTGCTTTTCACTGGGCCTGAGTCATTGTGGTTTGAATGAGCATCGCTCTGTGAATGCAGGCGCAATGCCAATGCCACTTGCCGCAAAAAGGACTGGGGGGCCGCCTTTGATGTACACAAAGTCCTATGGAAGGTGGGGGAATGGAAGGGGGGTGGAGGGTTGGATGAAGGGGTAATTAATGTCCCTTCTATTGCCCCAGCCTGGGCCTGCTACTGCTTTCTCTCTCCTCTCAGGCAGTTGATGGACAAAGTAGAGGACTTTCTGAAGTGCACTCAGCAATGAATGGAGGCTTTCTGGTGCTGGGCTAACGGCTGAAAACGTGGTTGTGTGAATGTATGTGTGTGCGATTGTTGAATCGAGAGCTTGTGCATACCAGTGTGTGTGTGCGTCTGCTTGCTTGAGTGTGTGAAAAATCTGTGTGCGTGCGTGTGTGTGTGTGTGTACATGCTGGAGTTGGGGAGAGAGAGAAAATGCAAGTGTGCGCGCGTGTGTGTATGTGCACAACAGATAGATGTCTAGGATGAGTTTACGACAGGTGTGAAGAAGAGAGGAGTCCCCACCGCTACCAAGGAGGGTAGGGGACTAAGCGATGGTCAGAGGCCCACAGAGAGAAGGTTTATTTAGAGAGCCAAACCTACAAGGGACGAGGAGGGAGGGAAGAGGCACAGCTACATACAGAATATGAGAACTTGCTACTAAAACAACAAAAATTACAATAATAATAATAATAATAATAATAATAATAATAATGTCATTCTGCAACAGAAAATCTTAAAAAGGGAAACCACAGGAAAATGAAGATTAGACACCCCCATGCAGTTGGTTACGAATACAAAGGACAAAAAACCAAAAAAACAAATAACTAACTAACTAACTAACTAACTAACTAACTAACTAACTAACTAACTAACTAACTAACTAACTAACTAACTAATTAACTAACTAACTAAATAAATAAATAAACAAACAAACAAACAAACAAACAAACAAACAAACAAAC
>OMPJ01028049.1:0-14676 GCA_900312935.1 Carapus acus
GTCTGTCAGTAAGACCTCAAACTGCAGGCAATATTGAGGAAACTCAACACATACAATAAACATACATACATACATACATACATACATACATACATACATACATAAATAAATAAATAAATAAATAAATAAATAAATAAATAAATAAATAAATAAATAAATAAATAAATAAATAAATAAATAAGATAGATAGATAGATAGATAGATAGATAGATAGATAGATAGATGATAAAAAATGTAGTACATTGTAATGTAATAAAAAAATATTAACACCATGCCTGTGAGCAAAAAGCATATTTGGATCCTCAATTTTCCAAAATTAATGTGCAAACGAATACATTTATACATAAAACAAGTGCACTCACTGATATCGCTTTTTGATATTTATCAGAGCGGTATAAGTATGGCACCTTTTCTTACTTTTCATGTCCAAACACTGTCCATTATTCATGTGGTTTAAGAAACACCCCCAAAACACCCCCAGTTTCTCACAAGTCTTGTGCTTCGTAACAAAACAGTCCAGTCATGCCGTTATTATCCGTCTGCCAGTGACGTCAGTTTTAGAGTAAGAGCCACAGCTCTTGAAGTTACTGCTTGCCACCCAGTTTTGACACTGTCCTGGTATGTGGAGGTCTGAGCGCTCAGGTGGGGAGCGCTCAGATAAACCACTCTTTCTTGCTCTCATCAATGGTTTCAGTGAAGGCTGGGTCATTCACAATGATCGCTGCGTCAGCACAGTCTGCTGACTCGGCGCCCTTCGCCTCATTGGTATGATAGGAGCCTTTGTGACGAAACATATGCCGAATAACAAACATCATGATGCACAAAATGCTGAAAATCACAGTTGCGATGATACCTGCAAACCAAAAAAATAATTTGTTAGTGCTGTTTCACTTTTTAAATCTGACAAGTAGCAAAGAAAATCTACTCTTTGTACAACAGGGAGAAAAGTAACAGTCAATACAACACACTCTGTGTTCAGGACCCTTATTTGTGCCTCATTTGTATAGAAATGATTTACCTCCCATTATGGCAGAATTGCGATCCACTCCCTTCCCAGTGACTCTGTCCTCATCAAAAGGGAAAACTGCCTGAGCACCAGCTGCCAAACAATTTATAAAAGAATTCGTAAATTCAATATGAATACACAATCACATTGTCAAATGATCCTCTGACAGATTGTGTTCCTACCCGCTTCGACGTGCCATGGATCACTGGCAAGGGCAACAGGTGAGATGGTGAGGGGTGAGGCTCCACAGTTGGATGGGACCAATATGCCATGAGTGCTAACGGGTGCTACCAGGCCAGCGCGCAGCGCAGCTTTCAGAGGTGCAATGTTGTTGAACTGAACTCGTGACAGACAACCAACAAAGCCTGGTGTATTATACCGCTCGATCAGAATGGGGTCAATCTGGCCAGTTTCTGAAGATAAGGGAGAGAAAATAGTGAGAAAGACAATCTGAAGATCAGTTACAGGAATCAGACGTTTACTCTTGCATGTAACACTAGGATAAATTTGCTCGACTATCTCTCTGGAAATCCTCCATCCCATTTCCCACTACTACGAACCCATCGAGGATGAAAGTAGCAATGTTGTGGGATCGACATTACAGCTCTGCATCTTGAGCCAAGCTGTTTGTGTGCATGGCTAACCTCAGAACATTAGCTTTGCCTGTAGATGTGCTTATACTGTACCTCTGATATGTTTGATCATGTCTGGGATATTTTCAAACAAAATGCTTGCATTTATTATGTGACGGTTGAATTTTTGTCTAACCTTTGCTCTACTGGTCTGTATCTCTATCCATTTCTATCTATTTCCCAAACGGAACTGCCCTTTACCACCCAACTGACCAGAAAGAACTTGGGTGTTATTTCATGAATTCTCCGCTATGATAAGAACCAATAGTTGCCACAATACAATATTTAGCTGTAAAATCAAACCTCAGTGTCTGACAAGTGTAAAAAGTACACAGTGAGCATTGACCAACTGTTATGACATCACAAAGTATTCATAATATGTGATGGCAGCTGCAGTAGAGACAATGATATATGTCAAAAATTGCATTCCAACCATGTAATCATGCTTACCAAAAACCTTTCCCAAGAAAATGCTTTTGACTGAGTTGAACTCGATGTCTGACGCCTCTGGCAAGAAATATGTTGCCACTGGATAATGGTCGAGCTGGAGAAAGGAAAAATGTTTTTCCACATTTCAAACAGGTGGACAGATTCAGCTCATACTGCAGTAAGATTGTATGTCAAACCTGTAGTCGTATCTCTCGAAATTTGCGAGTTATGTTGATAGAGTGTGGATGTCCATTCGCCAAATTACGTTGATCCACATCTATGGTGTATGGTTCTGTTAAGTCTCCAAGGTTGTACCGAATCTGGAGGGCACCTGAGTTAAAATGAGGAAAATCACAAAAAATGATTTTAGCACATTTCAGCACATAACAATCCATGCAAACCTGTGGATGTGTGCTTTTGGGTTCTTTGTCTGGTCAGTGATTCATTTCCTCTGATTAAACTGAGATGGGCAAAAGCAGTACCCAAAAAAAGCGTTCTACTGATGACTTGGTGAAATTCTGTCCTGCTCTTGCTGAGCTCAAAATGTTCATAGTTTTTTATTTTTGTTCCGTTGAATGATTGTGGATATTGTTGACGATTCATCAGTTGTTTTTGAGCACGCACCGAAATCATAGTACGTGAGAGCAGATTTCTGGGTGGTGACTGAAAACCTAAAATCATTTATACAAGAGACCAAAACGACGCTATTCAAGAAGGAGTCTGGGAACAGTTCAGTTGAGCACAGGCGCAAGACACTCAGACATTGCTGCCAGCATGTGGTAGAGATTTCTGTCCTTGAAAGTTATAAGTCACACTTGGCTTTACATATTGGCCTCAATATCACTCTGTACTTCACCATTGTGTCTCAGCACTACAGCCAGGTAATCCTGCGTTCTGGAGCTGATGTAGACCACGATGCTGGGAGCACTAGAGGTACTGAAGCTGAAGACCAGCTCCTCCTCAGTGAAGTTGACCTCTCTTGGAACACCCACAGCTGACGAGATTTTCGCTTCTCGTTGAGCAATGACATCTGATTCTGGCAAGAAGTCGTAGCGAACGAGGGTTCCTGTCTCAAAGTAACCACCAACATCTAAAACACGTGTGAAGATTCAGACAGACAGACAGATAAATTGTTAAACTCACTTTCTGATCTGAAAAATCTGACTCCAATTTGCTTAACTAGTCAAAACTAAGAAAATTAATCAGGTGAAATAGCCCTGAGGTTAGTACCATCTGTGCAGGATGGTCCATCATAGGCTGTGAGGGAACAATCACAAGAATATCCATTGTACTGCTCCACACACTTCCCTCCATTCTTGCAGTGCACCCCATACTTCGCACAGAGGCCCTGACACCCCGGCTTCACCCCTGAGGACACTTTTGCCTTTTCTGTTAAGTCCAGCGTCACACCATTTATCCTCAGAGCTCGCATACAACCGAGGAAACTCCTCTGACCAGCTGAGGCTCCTGAGAGAAAAGAAATCACGAGACACATTTTGTTATTTACACAAAATGAACATGTATGTCAGAGGAAACACATACATACGATTTAACTCAGTCAATAGCACATCTTTGCAAGAAACAGAACAATTTATTTTGCAAGTTGGTCAGAACCTTCATCATATATGCTGGAGACTACTGGACATGCAACGCTGCCACGGTCGCCTTGCATATTTCATTTGAACTATCTATCTGGAGCACGAATAGTAGTAGTGCTGGAAGCAAATGTATTTTGTTGAGATTTTCTCCATTTTGGAGGACTGAGCAAAGTGATAGCATACCTCTTGGGAAAGGAGGTCATTTTGTTGGAACTTTTGTGGTATGCAGTACTTCAGTGCCTCTACCTCAGCTACCTAGCAAATAAATGTCTTACCGACAAAGAGTTCACTGTAAGACTCCAGCTTTGCGTATCCCTGTGGAGTAGTTGAGATGAAATCTTTGTGTTGTCCATCGAGCTGAAGGACAGCTTCCTTAATGTTTCTCTCCACTTCCACTCGATGCCACTGGTTGTCATTAAGTGGTACTAGTGAGCGTGCAGTGAGCTCTACACGTCCATTCCCATTGTCGAAGGAAAAGGTGACCACCGAGGCAGCTAGATGCACCAGGATGAAAGTCAAACAGACAATCAATTTCAATAAAAAGTATCCCTCACAGTACCCCCCACTCTATTTTATTAAATCCCTCCAGCACAGATGACTTATTTCTGATTCCTCCAAAAACTGCGACAAAATTTTCTTTAACACCAAATACATAATCTACCTGGTATCTACACTGTATTATTCTAAATGCCTGAGGTATCTTGCAATTTCTCTCTTACATACCGCGGTACCCAGGAATAATATGCAACTTACTCACCTTTAAGTTCAATACGTAGGGAGTCTGTGGTTCCTATGTTCTCCAGCAAGACGCCATGAGAGGAAGATGTCTTGAAATAGAAGGATATGTCAGTGCAAGCTCCTCCTCTCAGAGAAGAGAAGTGGAGGAAGGAGGCCGGGCTTATGAAGGATGCTGCATTCCAGAAATTCCCTTCAAAAACAACAAAAGTGTGAGAAGACGTTTGGGCTTGTGACGTTTGCAAAGGACATTGCAAAGTGCCTGTACTGCAGATTGGCTTTGTTAGATTTGAGTGTTTCATCTCTTTAGGGCAGCCATTTATACCAGCTGACTGGTGTAGTATTTGGTGTATGATTCAGCATCAGTCTTTGAGTCAGACTGTCAAATGTCAACATGTAAAAAGGTGAAAATGCAGGGTACATATTTTTGTGGTGCTTCTTTTTAGTCTTCTTAATGAACACAGTTACATTTCAATGTATGTGTGTGTATTTGTGTTTATCCTCAACTTACGGTCCCCAATACATCTGAGTGGTCCTACTGTGAGCTTGGCTTCAGATCCAGCTCTCGCTGTATCACCAACGACAACCTGCTTGACAGGCAAATGGTCCTTATACACCAACAAGCCTGCATCCTCTCTCCTGTTCAAACACAAAGTCAGACTTAGATTTCAATATTGTGTAAGACTTGGATTCTGAATACTCAATCCAAAAGAAACATTGCAGTTACAGGTGCTCTGTAAGTTTTTCTGCATAGTGCAGTGTGTGTGAGGGGCCTGAATCTCTCAGTATATACTCAAAATCACTATTGATAGAACTGGAATGACTGAAGCATGAATGATATCACGATGACATAAATTTTGGATAGCATCCTCCATGAGGACCCTTGTAAAAGAGGGCGGCATCCACTTACCACTGTCGCTGGTCGGCGTCACAGTTACAGTAGTGTTTGGGGTCAGTGCAGTTGTGCTCAATACCACAGGAGCACTTTTGTATTCCTGGTGCTGAGCCACCCCAGTATGAGTGCTTCTCATTCGCGTTTCCTACCCACCATGTGTATGGAACGCCATCTATGAATGCCACCAAAATTCGTGTCAGTAATTTTGTTATCTTAACATGGATTTGAGAGGGAATAAACAGATGAAAGAAGACTAAAAAATATCATGCCTATAATTTACTTTTAGTTTCATGTCATTAATTTCAACTCCATCAGCCAAAACACATGCCTAGTGCCCTGAGGTTGGGTTACTGCAGAAACAATAACTTCACTATGCTTCCTCATTCACAGACTCAAAAATCATTGTTATTATAAATCATTTTGTCACCTAATTCAGTTGTCTAATTAAAATATATTACCTGGGGAATTCAGAAGGCGCGACATACGGCACGCATACGTAACATGCTGCTCACAATAGTCAGCACTACTGGTAACCGCCAGCACCTACATGATAGAGAGAGTGATCAACACTGAATGTATTGGTATTACAGGTGTTATTTCGTGTTTTGTTATCAGAAACCTTGTCTCTGTCCATGCTCTTTGTACATTTCTAGGTTATGACCTTTGTTTTCTGTACCGTCGTTGTGCAATGGGCTTTCCGTGTACCTCTCTTTTGATGCTTTGTGCTTGTGTGTACCCAGATTAATTGTGCACGTGTTTGTTTCATAACATCACGCTTCCTGCCTAATAAGGCTTATGGCCTCTGTCCATATCTTGGGGTTTGTTTCCTGTTTGGTTTGGAATCATTTCCTGCATTCCTTGCCTGATTCTAGAGTGGCAATTCCTCAGCTGAGTTCCATATTCTCCGGCTCTCTGTGTTCTACTCTAGGTGTGTCGGCTCAGATATTTTTCTGGTCTCACTTTTAAAGTTTGATCCTGTTTGTTCATTAGGCAATTGTTATTCTCATCTTGTCCAGTTCGTTTGGTACTTTGTGTTACTGAGCTGACTTTGAATTAGGGTCTGGTCTTCTATATTCTACCAAACAAACTCTTTACCTGTTCATCTGTTGCATTGTAATTGATCTGCAACACTGCTTTGCCTTCTTGGTCAGCACTGGTCACTGTGGTCTGTGGAGACAGGCTGTTCTTTAGTGTGGTCCAGACCTTGTCATCTACAAGAAGCAAAATATGCACTGAGAATAAGTCACCAAGCCAACTTGACTGAATACATTTTCGAAAAGCAATTACGCCTCTGATTAGAAAGCCACAAAAAAAGCCCCATGGCTTGATGTTGTTATTCACTACCACCCTATGGAAGATTATCTTACAAAATAGTATGTTGCACAGGGATTAAGCAATACAGTGCCTACATAAATATACAAACTGGAAAATACAATTTAGATGAAATAATCGCATAAGCAATTTATCTGAAACTTAAATAATTCATCACAAATTTGACTTTGTACACGTGTGCACATTTCATCCACAGTTGTGGTTCTCACCCTGGAAATCACAGTTCACTCTGAAAGAGGCGATGGGTCCACTGCCATCTGGGTCAATCCTGTAGATACCTGAACTCTTTCCCTGGTGTTTATACTCCTCGCATGACTGCTGATACAGTGCTGCAGAGGATAAAATTCACAGTTACACAAACACACAACACTGCAGAGCAATCGAGAGATAAAGGGTTTAAAAGTTAAAGCGGGATGCTTTTGAGAAAATGCTACACCATCTCCATGTACTGATCCTGTTGCTCAGGTTGCCTCCAGTGAGATGCCACAGTAGTCTAGGCTGATACTCGTTATCTCACAATTGGTGTAAGATTTGGTGTAGGATAGACATTTCGTAAACTAAGATTATCACTGCAAAAGGAACATATACAGAGAGCTAACATGACAAAAAATCACTGTGGAACCGAGACTGGCACATTTCCTCAGGTGTGGTTCTCTATGTATTCATTTACTTTCCCAGTGGGGAAAAAAAAAAGTTGCTGCTAAGTCATTGCTACATTCGAGGAAAATGTAATGCAATGACAATGAAAAGGTGTAGCAGATGAGTCAGCGATGTGCATTTCACGTATTTCAAAAATGTTTTCCTTGTTAAAATGTGTTTGCATCTCATCATATGGTATCATAGAGTGTGTACTCACGTGTATGGCAGGTCGCACCAGTGTATCCTGTACTACTACAGTTGCAGGTGAAGGTATCCCATGTTTGAGAACAATGACCACCATGTTTGCAGTGATTGGGAATACATCTGTCGTATATGAACCCAGACAAAGAAATGCATAGTCAGTGGCGTTTTTGACACATTCGCTATTCATTCGACAATTCATGAGCAGTTTCAGCACAACCCCGAAAAACAAATGTCTATACTACAGTTTAGGGTTCCCTACTGGAAAAGCGTGCAGTATTTGTTTTGTGTGAGCTCAAACCTGTCCATGATGGCACACATATCCAGGGTGACATTTTCAAATGTTCCAATGAGGCCTTGCTCCACAGCCCTGAGGTCAGCTAAATGGTCATCGATGTGGATCATCTGCATGCAGCCTTGGAATGAATGTTGAAATGATCGGACGTTTGTCTGCTGGAAATATCCTGGACAAAGAGCAGAATAACAAAATTCTTTATTAGAACCTTTGGAATAATATTGAATTTTTGAGCCTCTATATTTGTTTCTGCAATCAGCCCGTATGTCATCTGACACCACACAATCTGAGACATGATGTGTGTAGTGAAGTGTGATAAGAGCTTCTGACTGCACGAGTAGTACACGTGACTCCTCTTTCAGTTCACTGTCTTATTCTGGGCCCTTGCGGTTGGGTTTTTGAGAGTCCTCAGATTTCTCTATTACTTCTCAAGTGTCCACTACAGCAGTTTTATGGGCAGCCTTAGGTAAATCATCTTGCTTGCAATGCTTGACCACAGCCTCTCCTTCAAATATCAAGTCATTCACTTCATCAAGAATGCAATTTGGTCTTATTTCATGATATATTCCATCCCATCCATTACCCCCAAAGAAGTATGTTCCTCCAGTCTTGATCTGACTTGGAATGGCTGTTCTAACTGTTGAGGCTTCATCACCATCCATTGTGAGCATGGCGTAGGTCTCCACCACGTTGAGGTGGACACTGTGCCACTGGCCATCATTCAGACCGGAACCTGAAAGGAAGGGTACACATGTACAAGATGTCAACTACAACATCTGTTGTTTGTTTACGTTGGCGTCATGTCATTGACTTCTTGTCAAGTCACTTTCACGTATGATTGCCTTATTCACCCAAAAGGGTTTCACTTTACTTTCTGCCCCTGACTTCCCCTGAAAGTCTTTGTTATGCTAATGTCCGAGCTCTCCAGTGCTTATCTGTTTGCCCCCTAAATATTCCTGTTCCTGGATTTTACTTTAAGATTTTAGCTGTCTGTGTTGGCTGCCTGATTTCACAGGCTGTTTTGTATTTTGGCCTTTTGCTTGCTCTTGGTTTAAAGCACTCAATTCGTTGACTTTGTACGTCCGCCTCACTTCCTCTCATTCCACAAAGTCTCAAAAAATTAGGGAATATATAAGATATACTACAATGTTTGACAAACAATACCAGTGAATGCACTAATGACACTAATTTGCTCATCTAGTTCTGGACCAACATGCAGTTACCCCAGCAAGCATGAGTCTGAGTCAGTGGCAAAACCACAAACACTGCTGTTGTATTGTATTTCAATTATGCAAGTAAGTAATGAGGAAGACATTAGCTTCAAACCTCAGTGGAAAGTTTTCATGGTATCATCTAAAAATATGATCCTGATATTTGTGGAACTGTAGAATAGCTGCTTAGACCAAGACTGCTTCTTTAGAGAATCCTTAGTGTTTCTTTGAGAGGTGACATTGTTTGTTTTTTGTTTGTCTTTTATCAGAAGAACAAATCCCACTGAGAACAGGAAAAACTCTTTTTCAAGGGAGTGCCAAGTTAGCAGCACCCAAGACAGAGCATTAGTTTTTTTTTTTTAGACTAAGCTTACCTGATGAGATGTCTATTCGTGTGTTCTTTTTATGTGTGACATTCATGTAGACCGTGATCTTGCCCTCCGTCAAACTGACTTCCACCCAGCCATTAGCCAATGTGGTGAACATGAGCAAGCCACTTGGATTCCATGTGCGAAAGAACAGACTGACTGACAGAGTGTCACTGTCACTTTGTCCAGGCAGCCGGAGGAAGGATGTTGTGTTGAAGAAAATAGGAAAGGAATCTGACTCGGTGCACGAGAAAGTCAGATTACGCTAAAAACAAGGAGCGACATAATATGGGGAGAGGGCGAAAGACGAGACAGAGAAAGAAGAATGATCATTTCCAACAGTGAAGAACGCATACAAAAATTCAGTTCAATGATGCATCAATCAATCAATTACAACACAAGAGTTCTCCAGCATGCAAAATTACATGTTAACATACTGGTAAATGTTGAGTCAGTAAGTGCTTTTCATGTTGCTTATACGGGTACATTTTCAAAAATAATGTCTCTTAATACTACTGCACAGCTTCTCCAACTAAAGCCTTCAAACGTGAACTGAGGTGAAGAACAGTTAGGAGACATTTCTGTACACAGCAGCTGGTGCACACACACATAGTTGTGCGACTACATCACTAGTTCACTTCACGGTGCACACATACACAGATAAAAAGGGGAAGCAGAGACGTGTCTTACAAAACTAGATGTGTCAATCTTCTTCCTGCGGACCAGGTTTGTGATATTGTCTCCGTTGTATGTGATTCCTTCCATGCAGCCAACAAAATTCTCTCTTCCCTCAGAGTTTGGTTTTGCTGATGTTGGTAACCCTCCAAAACTGATCTGAATGGAACATTGGATAGAAAAATGATAATAAATGACACAACATAATACACATAGTGCTCTGAATCTCCTAGACAGTGAAAAGGTTGATCCCATTGTACTCATTGTAATATTTCTGTTGGTTTACCTCATAGTCCAAATCTAGGTGGTCAAACTCTCCATTGGTTCTAAACTGTTGAGTGTGATGGTCAAGTGTAAAGTTAATGTTTCTCCGGTAACGCTCTATGACAACTGAGTGCCAGTGGTCATCATCCAATAAACTGCCGCTGGTCACCAGGGTGTGACCACTGATGGAACCTTGCTGGCTGCTGCCTGCAAAAGTGACAACAGATTGTGAATTATATTTCTTATTAAGAATTCCATTCCTTGTTTAAAAATTATACACTGAGACAAATCCATGAAGCCTTACAATTTTGATTACAAATATTTAATCAGTCCACAGAACAAAGAATATGCGATGGTGAGGACAGGTAATCTGCCTACGTGACCCCTGCAGGGAGCAGCCAATGCAGAAAAGGAGCACGTTGGTAACGATGAAGGTAAACAATACTGAATGGATACATAAACTGGAAAAAGATTGAATTGGAGGAGAAAAACACGCATGG
The DNA here is from genome assembly GCA_900312935.1 of Carapus acus. Taxonomy (NCBI): domain Eukaryota; kingdom Metazoa; phylum Chordata; class Actinopteri; order Ophidiiformes; family Carapidae; genus Carapus; species Carapus acus. The sequence goes on from OMPJ01028049.1 coordinate 10,781, forward strand.
AATTAGCAGATTAGTGTTATTCCTTAACATTTGCTGCTTGCAAACCTTTTTCAACAGTCAAACGACTTCTGCATTCTCTGACAGCTGACACATTTGATTCCAATGAACACACGTGATGTACTTACCGAGGTTAATGCTGAGCTGTAATTGGGCCATGCGAAGTTCTAAGGAAATGTAGTCTCCCTGCTGTCCCTCTCCATGCAGGAGGACACCATTCCCAGCTGCAGTTCTAAACTTCAGCGCTATGACATCCTTCGTAATTCTCATCTTCTTGCTCCTGAACCGATAAGAGATCACACTTTGGCCATCAAAGCTGATCACATCTGTCCCTGTAAAACAGACAGTGAGATTCCATATAAGGAAACAGACATTGAGCAATCCACATTTAGCCAAAACATGTACAGGAGTAACTGGAGCAATGACGCTTTACATCTCCTTTTACTCGATAAATTGGTGAGGATAGATGGATGGATGAATCACTGGAAAATCACATTCATAATGCAACATACTATTGGTTCCATCTACTTGAATGTATTCGATTTGTGGACTTTCAATTGATGTATGAGGACACCTCAAAATATACACATGTAGATGATATTAATGCAAAAGAAAATGGCTGAAATATGGATTAGACCTCTTAACCCCTATGCACTCACAGTAAGAGCAGCCATAGAGCTCCAGTCGTAGTCCAATGTGTCCTTCCTTGTTCCACTCCAGTGGGATGAAGCGGATGTAGCGGACCAAGATGGCGTGCTGCAGCTCGTAACGCACCACGCCATCACTGTTTGAGTTCCCCTGAAATGTCTACAGCAAGAAATAACAAGCAAACCATGTTATAAAAGATAGACGGATGCTCGCCTTTACTGCAAAACACTTGCTAAACATTACCCAGATATTCCCCTCCTGAAGATAAGGCCTCCAGTTTTTTTGCGTGTCACTGTACAGCAGTCGATATTGGCTGATCCAATCAGAGCTGCCGTAGCGGCCCTGGGTTGCGATTCCAGTCACTTGCTTTCTTGCACCCAGGTCAACCTGTAACCACTGGTAACGGTCTGTATCCAAGGGTGACCAGCCTCCAGAACCTGAGTTGGTGGGGAAAAAAATTCAATGGACTGTGTACAACAGTGGACAAACGCTGTGTCTCTCCTTCTCTCTCTGTCTGTCTTTGTCTCTCTCTCTCTCGGCATATTGACAAACCTTGTTTCCGGTTAAGTTTAGCATAGCCTGCTCCATGCCCTCGAGCATAGACTGATGAACTGGAGAAGGAGCTGTATGGGAGGGGAGTAGCCAGGCCTTCCTCACACTTTCCTGTCAGGACATACAGATAAGAGGTCATGTTTAATTAAATTCCTCAGTTACAATGGCATGAGCTGTGGAGATAAATCCAAACAAGACATGAGGAGAAATTCAAAGGTCTCAATGCAAAAAGTCTCCTGTCCTGATTAAACACACCCCCCTTCTCGCCATTTTCCTTTGCCACTTAATCAGTTATCTATCTCTTCTCTCGCCGTGTCATCTCTGAGGTCCTTACATGCTCCTAAAAGCTGTCACAAAGCTGATATGTACTATGCGTTGACTACAGACTACAGGGGAAAACATTTTTTCCCTAAAATAAAGCACATGCAAATACAAAAGTACATCTAATTTTAAGTGAGTTATTGTTTTCATCACAGGCCAGTACAAAACGATTTCCAGTGCAGTAGTGGTCCACAGCCCAGTGGTTGGGGACCTCTGTACAACAATCTTTCCCCCTGTGTTCCTCTATCTAATACCACATAGATGAGGTGTTAGCCCAGCACCTCCTCTCTCCCTCTCCTTTGATGTCCTCTGAAATCTGCCCTGTCGGAGCTTCTCTCATCTCTGAGGATGCTCTTGGCCTTGTGGATGCTCCCTTCAACCTTCTCTTCTCAGAAAAGAAGGTGCAAACCCTCTTGTTTTACTGGTAGTTAGCCCTACATTCAAGAAACCCAAGTAAACCTCCTCTCCCTTTGTATTTGGTGATGTATAACTTCAGAACTAGCTGGAAACCTCCCTGTCGTAAAACATTTTTTGAAAGTCCAACTTGGACAGAATTTCACATTTAAAGATCTATACAAGTTAACAACAGTACACCAAACGGTGGACTCCTACTTTTCAGATAAATACAGCTGTGACGACACTTTAAAGTTTGGGGGTAAAAATAGAATAAAAACATCAGCGCATGTGGAGATGGGGCACAGTGCACTGAGAAGATTTTACTTTTCCAGTCTAATTAATGGTTTATTGTGACACATTGAATGTGCATGCCTACACGCGTGTTTACCATTAATTCATTACCAAAAAAATATGTATGAGTGAGTGTAGATGTCTAGGGGGAGGTGTGTGTGTGTGTGTGTGTGTGTGTGTGTCTTGGAGTGTTGGGGAGGCAGGGGTGGATGGAGGGAGAGGTGTCGATTATGATAATGAGCCTCCTCATTTGCATCACAAGACATCAAGCGAGGAAAACATCAAGCACCTTCCACCCACATCTTGTTCTTGGATCAAAACATCATTGTCTTGAAATATGAGCCGATGGCATAAGATTATTGGACATTTCAGTCGAGCACTTCCTAAAATCACAAGAATTTTGTTCCTTGCAAAAAACATTCACCTATGAGAAACTTAAATTATCACTAAATACTCTTTTTACAGTTGTTCTTAATTGGAGAATGGGTAGAAACAACGTTCATATTAACCAAACATTGGCTGCTCAATCGCATAAATCATAAAGAGGATAGGATAGACAGATGGTGGTGTGGAAAGTGTACAGATGGTAAGAACAAGATAAGCGAGGCTCCTCATCTATTCACTTAGGGACGCAATCGCAGACAATAACTCAAAGTCAAAACAGGAGGGCTTTATACAAGTATTTCTCAATTATTAGTCATCTACAACACATGGCGTATCCGAGACACTGGATCATGACACATCCAGATATATTCTTGTAATGCAAGCATCAGCATTTGCAATGTGTTTAAATATAAATGCAACGTTTGGAGATTAATCACGGAAGATTTGAGATATTTGCTCATGAACGCAAACTGCTGCACCAGCACACTGAGGTCCCTGTAGGGAGAGCCAGCATGTGCACCTGGACATTATTTGTACAATCTCCTTAAGGTTGTTGGTAAGGAAGGATGGGAAAGGGGCCTTAAACGGGGAATATCAGGATGTGGTTGATCGGAATCTTGACCCTTAGATGCACATTTGTTGTCGAAAATGACCCCAGGGGTTGTTATTCTGCAAAATCTTCATATAGAAAAATTGTAATATATTCACAGTCCAGATACTCCTTATCAAACATGTTTGTGACTTGAGGCAATATTTTTCTTATTTATTTTTTCATTCATTTAGAGAAAATTCTCAATATTTTGAGAATTTTAATTGGGTTCAAACTTGACCCCACTCGTGGAGACGTGTATTGGTAAGCTGTGCATCCAAGGCTGAAGACATTTGTTGTTGTGTGGTTTTAGATTTGTGTTTACAGTTACACGTCCTCAAGGAAAAAACAAAACAAATCGCATCAGCACCCTGCATCTACGAACACAACCTACGCATTTATCTATAAATACATACCAATATAAAGAAATGTGCACATGTATAAATGTATGCACAGACATGCATGTTGTATATACGCATACACGCGTGCTTGCATACTTTGACTGAAAAGGATAAGGATGATGAAAAACAAACTTGTACGCACAGGACAGAAATCAAACTTCATTGAGAAACCAATGAGATCCTAAATCTATCTCGATGTGTGTGTGTGTGTGTGTGTGTGTGTGTGTGTGTGTGTGTGTGTGTGTGTGTCTCTGAGTCTGTGTGTGTGTGTGTGGCCCACTTACGGGATGCTGAGAATGCAGCGGTGGAGATGCTGA
>OMPJ01028051.1:0-52377 GCA_900312935.1 Carapus acus
TGAGTGTATATATGTTTATATATATACACACACATAGGTATGTATGTGTGTGAATATATAGAAATACACAAACACAAACACAGACACGGACACACACACACTCTCTCTCTCTCTCTCTCACACACACACACACACACACACACATACACACACACACACACACACACACACGCACACACTCACACACACCACACACAAACAGTATATAGATATCGTTTCACCTCATTTGAAACTCAGTACAATGAGGTTTCTTCATGAATATTGTATGGGTTTAGGCAATCAAAAGTTCTAAGATGAATTTAATAACCCAAATCTAATTTCTAGGAATAAATATAAAATATTCAGACCTCTGCCCAGGCTTTAAGAACTGCCAGTACTTCCATGGTAACTGTGGCTTCATTGTACAGTTGACTGCACATGTCTCTCCCGGTTTGAATTTTGGCCAATGAGGAGGCAAGGAGATGATGAACACGCCGGAGGTCACGGAGATCACTGACTACCCCGCTGGCAATCCAGGCACTGCAGACCTTGAGAAAACAGGTCAAGACTCACAATTGAGAAAATGTGCGGAAATATTGTTCAGTTTAAAATTTCGATTTGTGTATAGCATATAGGAAGACTATCAAGAGAAACCTAAAGTTAGTTTAAGGATTGCTGATGTTAACTCACAGGCAGCACTTTCAGAGCACAACTGTATGACTTTGCAGGCTGTAAATGGTTGTACTATGAGGCCCATTTACAGACGTTACTTTTCTTTCAGCTGACATGAGGTTTATCTGATTGCACATGCAAGTATTCTTCACATCATCTTGTCCTGTAGGTAAGAGTTACTCAGCGGTACCTGACAGGCTTTGGCCGTGACATCAGGTGGCGTTTCTGCAGAAAAGGCCGGTCTGAGCGCAGCTCCAACCTGCATGCAGAAAAAAGTGGTTACCCTTCCACTTCGTCTCCATTATGGGTGGTGAGGATTTATACTTTCACAATTACGTCTATGACCACCGATAAAAGTGGCCTGAAATAATCTTAACTGTATTGATTTGGCCACTGGCAAAAAGACTACGAATAAAATAAAAATCTGATATTCCATTGCAAATGGTTGGTTTTGGTATGGCTGAATGATCCTTACATTAGCCTGATATTGCTCAAGTATCACATGACCAGGGAAGTCCGGCTCAGGTACGGCTGAAAATCGTCTAATTATGACTAGTAATGTCTGCAGTCCAACTAGTCGCAACTGATTGCTGTGGTCCATCGCTGCCATGAATGCCATGCGGACCAGCTCACCAAGATGGAGTACCAAGACATCTGACAATAGATGAAAACAGATGAGAGCAGTCACACTATGTGATGTTACCAGAAGCAAACATTTCTATGTGTTAAGTCCCACCTGAGGACCCTTTCTGCCGTCGCTCCGAAGCCAAAGTCATGTCAAAGTGTGCAGGGTCTGCGTTTTCACACTGTGCTACAATGCGACTCACACACTGCAGAGCAAAGCAGCGGGTGGACCAGCGCAGGGTTGTGAACAGTCTGACAGACTCGGAGTGTGCTTGAAAAGCTGAAGAATCATCATCCTTTGCTGGGTCCGTTTCCTCATCGAGCTGATTAGCCTCAACAGGAGCCTGAGAGTCTAGAGAGGATATCCTGGGTATATTTTTCATAGTCATGGCGATAAGCACCGACGATTATATTGATACACTAACATAATTTGTTTGATGTTAATTACATCTCCAACAACACCATCTTCATACCGGTAATTAACAAAAGTGCAGGTCTTGTCCTTTATCATGATAGCTATCAAGGGGTGCAAACGCATCACAATTTGACATATAGTTAAAAAACGGTTTCATTCCTAGATCACGGTCACTTTTTGATGCTTTCCATCTCTGAGGAACTGTAACTTAGTCTTTGATATCAGGACAATATTGCCTAGCATTTGTGTTTGCCATATTTTCACTCACCAGAGGACGCAGATAGGACATCCTTACACAGTTTGAGCCGCTGCCCCAACCTTCCCGAGGTCGCACCAGAGGTCATCATGTGCATTAGAATCTCTTCAATGTCCCGCTTTAAACATGGATCTGACTCGTGGTCCAGGAGAGTGAACATAGCTCTTTCTAATCCAACCTCCTTAATGATGACAGCTAGAAAAAGATGCGGGTGCCACAGTGCATTAAGTACAACAGATTAACAATTATTGGTATTTAGTATGGGGGCAGGGAGTGAATTATGTGAAACATGTGTATAAGTGGTTTCTCTGAGAGACAACAATTCAAGAATGTAATCTTGTTGGAGAACGTGAAAAATAACTGCAGTTATGTAGTACTCCTTGCCAATATGATTATTCTAAAAGCCTTAATGTGCTCCTAAAGGTGAACCTTTGTTGATGTCATTTTATTTCAAAGTTTCATTCATTAACTTCTCTTTGTTGTACTCACCAAGATCGTTGTTGTTTCGATGGTTAGGTTGGTCTTTCACCAAGGTCACAGCGAGCTCTGAAACCTTCAGTGCTTCATGCTGGACAAGCTGCCGCAAACATGCCACCACTGCTCGACGCAAACACAGGTATGAGCTGCTCAGGTTAGCCTGGAACGCAACCACAGGGACCAGATCAAAAGCTGCTCTCTTAAAAGGTGAGTGAAAAAGATTAATGTATTAATAATTTCTTTCCGATGTTTCCTAGTTCATTCTTCCAAGCTCATGTTGAGAAATTAAGGATGGGCTTGAGGTAGTGGGGTATATAAGTCCCAAATTATTTCTTTGGAGTTATATTACAATATTTCATGGTAATGTTTTCATCAAGTACAACAGTAGATTAATGTACTGCAAAAGAATACAACCCTCGGAGATCTCCTGTGTTGTGAGGAAAAATGTGTGGAGGAGAATATTGGAGCACACAGCTTAAGAATGAACATACCAACATTGAATACTCCATCAAGATATCCTGTGAGACACAAAAAAGTTCACAAAATGTTTAAGTACAGAAAAACACATAAATGAACATCTAGACATATCAACTGTTCAAAATTAGCTAACTACATGAGTGACAACAATGTACAGACAGATACCTAGCAAAGTTGGATCAATTCATAATTCAATAGTGAATAAAAAGTGATGACCAACTATTGGATGGGGCGTGGTACATGACAAATTGAATGGTCTAAGGTAGTTTACCCCCATCTTCCCCCGGCTCCCCAACAAAAACTCACAGGGTGTGCCATGGAATTCTCCACAATGTCAAAAGTGCTACGGCTGAAAAAAGGTTGGGAAACACTGGTCTTAGGTCAGACAGGAGGTAAAAAGCAAACAAATACTCACACAGAGTGCAGGAACAAGGCTGGCCAAGTTCACGTGTAGCGGAGAGAACATGTGAAGCTGCTGCAGACAGGAAATGGCTTTGGACTGGACTAGACAGTCCTGATTGTGCTGCATCACTTCACAGCCAATGAGGCAGCTTGATCGTTGAGCTGACACCAGAACACTCTCACCTAGAGCATACAAAAGGTCAGTCGTGAATACATTTAGTCACATTTCCTTTGTGTTTTGTGAGACTGAGCTTTACCCTGTAGGTCTGGACCCAGGCAGGTGATCAGGGCTTGTAAGCATCGTCCTAGGCTGTGGTGCACATCAGGGTGGATTGATGGTGTCGAAAGCAGCAGTCTCAGAACTAGGTTAAAGGATGGCTCAGTGTGGGACCGATACAGCGTACCAGATAATTCCACAAGCAGCGATATACTGTGCAAAGACCAAGCCTGGAGTGGGAAATGTTCTTATTTCATTAAATGTTTACAAATGAGAACTTGTAATGAAAAATTATCAGAATATGTCAAAGGCAAAAGAAGGAAAATGAAAAATTGTGTGAATACCTGAACTTCAGGTGAGGTGCTGTCCTGGCTCAAAGTGAACAGCATTCCCAGGCAGGTAGACAGGTATTGGGAAGATGTAATTCCTCCAGTATAGCGGTGTAGCGCCCCAAGAGCCAGAGCATGGCCACTGCGTGTGGCTGCATCTCGCACCATCTTCAGCCTGAAAAAAACAGAAAATCAGTCATAGTCTTTGCTTGTCTGGTGAATCTGAAGCAAGAAAAACCTTGCTTTTATCTTTTATTTCTTTATTCAATGTACTCTTTAAAACAATTCAAGTAAAGATGAGATACAATCACATTTGTTGCAGGTGAATAATACATTTTGAGTGCAAAGACAAACACATTTTTATATTGACCCTTTAAGCATTGTAGGCTCATGAAAATTACACGTTGCACATCTTTGTTAATATTCGTGATTGGATATTGAATGACAACAGCTCTTCTTTGGGCAAGGCTCGGCCTCATACTTATTTCTGGGTTTAGTGCTTCCTCTGACATACCCATTAGAAACAAAAATCTGACACTGTTATCTAATATGTAAGATATGCGCTTACTTGTCAAAACAGAGAAGAGAAATGGAGACCGTGAACCCAGGATCACCAGTCACCTGCACCAGCCGAGCCAAACCTTCAGCAGCCACGCAACGCAGCAGTGGACAGACACTCTCCAATGCCCCAAGCAGGAGAAATGATGCAGGAGAACGAATCTCCTCTGGGCCCAAAGAGGCTCGAATAGAACCCAGGTGCTGAAGAGGAGAGGGTCAATTTACTTCATTTCATGAGAGTGGAAAAGCCAGGTAGACCTGGCTGTGCAGCATGCACAGTACCTTGAGCATGCTGCACACAGCAGCGCAGACGTGTGTCTGAACAGTGTGCCGCTTCTGTGTCTTCAGACGGTTCACTGTTTCCAAAAACTGCTGCAATATCTGCACCCTGAAATGCAGAGGGAACAAAAGCTTAAAGTAGACTACGGTGAGGCCAAGACTTTGTTTTTAATTTGACCCTCGCAAGATATGTAAGCAGTGACATAAAGCAGCATGCCAGAGAAAAAAAGCAACATTGTAGTGCTAGTCTGTTCTAAACTTCTGCCGTCATCATAATAAGAGAAAAAAACATACAATAGCCTATATTACAACTAATATAGTGTTCTACCTCTGAGCGGAGATGATGTGGGGGAAGAGAATTCCAAAAAGATGAACAGCAGCAGCAGTCACAGCCACAGCAGGAGGAAGAGGAGTTGGACATTCATTACTGTTGTCACATAGCCGAAATGGGTCGTGATCAAGTGAGCCTCCTCCAACATGGCTGCCTTGGAGCTGTGGTCAGTCACATAAATTAATTCACTCATTGACCAAAAGTAAAGCATTGCATGTTATTATCTTTGTAGTGTGTAGCTACTATCAACCTATCATGTGAAAATTTTGAAATAGTAGAGGCAAGGTTTGAGATTTGCCCAATTGCTGACCTCACGTCACTGTTGAGCTCCTACTACTTTCCTCACTTGTAACAATCAAATTTAACATAAATATGCAACCAATTAAATATCAAGATTTCTAAAATGTCATTCAAATGCCTTTTTCAAACGGTGAGAATTTAATGACAACAATACTGGATCTCTAAGACTTTTGTTTGTGTGATTGAGTGTTTCTGCCTTGAAACCTGTGGGAGTTTGATGCAAATCTTTGTTGTTTTTTCACAACACCTTATAGTGAAAAAATAACATGGTCCAAAAACCATAAATGATACATCTGTCCTGTGAGCGGTGTTAGAAAAAGGCTGCTTTCCATTAAAATCACAAGATAATCCAACAATAAACTTGTGTGAGAGGTAAAATCTTTTGACATGCTCCAGCAATTTGTATTGGCTTGTATTGGTGCAAAAATCTCCAAGCTGATTGCCTGGTATGACAGATTCATAAAGAGCTGTCACCTGTTCTTCAATGTATCTGTTTTCGCTACCATTTCCAGCGAGGCCAACGAGAGGCAGATCATCAGAGTGACAGAGGTGAGGCAGCAGTGTCAGCTCTGAACAGGGCTGATTCTGACTATCCTGTCCAGAAAGATCTGACACTAGCTGGTTCATCACCACTCCAAAGTTCTCTGAAAGGGGGTGGGGAGAAATGGGATCAGGAGAGACATAGGAAGGGAGAAACAGGGATCTTTGGTGGACAGATATGGCATACCCTGCTTTCATCTCTTGCAAGAAAAGAAAAGGTCTCTGTCAACATTAGTGAAGTCAGAAAATGGACTGGTTAAGTGAGGAAGCATAGTAAAAAAGAGCAACATTGACAACACAATCTGTTGTGCAAAGAAAGAAGGCAAGAGAAAAGAAAGACGTGTCGGCGAATAAATAGCAGATAAAGAGAGATGAGGAACATAAAGGAAGGAAATGGCATGAAAAGAACCACATAAGGTTGAGAAATGAGGTTGGAAACTACGAGTGTATTTAACTAAAAAGGTAACATGACAGAGAAAGATAAAATCATTGCAATGGAACAAAAAGGTATCAGAGTAAAGGAGCAAAATTTGTAGTGAGAGAGCCGTCTGAAAGGAAGTTGTGTAGAGAGGAAGACTGCGAGTACCATGATATGTCTTCGGAGGCAGCAGTGCCAGCAGCTCATAAACTCTCAGTCTGTACAGGACCGACACACAGCATACCGAACTGCCATGAGACCTGATCAGAGAAGGCAACCTGCGCAATGACACAAAGAGGCATTACATACACAAACATCTAGTCGTTATTCAATAAAATATAAAAATCCCAACTGCACATTGTTTATACCAGGCTGTTACCAGGCTACTTCATGTCCTGCAAATCAATCAATCAGAGACTAACTTTGTGAGAAGTGCCACAGCACAAGCCAAAGGCGTGGCAAGACGGGCGATGACATCGTCGCTGACAAGGTCGTTGCAGTGTAGTGACAGGTTTTTTATGGCTGTGTGTGGTAAAAATACATACACCTAGTTGTGGTTAAGTGTCAAGACTATCACATACAGGCACAGACATACAAAGAAGAATTGCTACGATTATACCAACCACAGAGTGCCCCAGCACGGCCCTCAATTGTAACCTGCCACGTAAAGTGGTCCCCTCGACGCAATTCAATGTTCTGCTCTCTGAGGGAAGGAGGAAATGCACACCGCCACAGGCGAATAAGGTGAGGAAGGTGGTGCTCCACTACAGCTGGACCTACAATCACACATACAGAAACAAGCAAATTATGACCATGACAAATACTGGCTTCTTCTGCCAAAGGGTTAGATACTCAGCAATGCTATCTCCTCTGTAATGCATTACAAACATTGCATAAACAAAATCTTGTGAATTTTTCTATGAATATAAACTATCTACTATCTATGAAGATTGCACATTTGTTCTGCTTTGTGTGGAGATCTTGTACCGAGAGTGATGAGAGCAGAGATGAGTAGCCACCCAGCCTGAGTCCTCTGCAAGGCAATCCGACTGTTCTGATTGGCTGAACGCAGCAAGTCTTCTGCCAGGGACAGAACCATCTTCACATGCATGTCAAGACGCACACGCACGCCCACGCCCACACACACACACACACACACACACACACACACACACACACACACACACACACACACACACACACACATCTTCAAACAACTGTTGTGAACCTGTTTAAGTGACTTGTAAGCACTATAATCTGGTTATTTTTGCACCACTATTAGCTTTGATAAGGTATCAGTTTTATGGTATTGCTGAAAAAAGCTGTACTCCCCACACAATACTTGAGCATGAGTACATTGGTATTAGGAATAGCAATTACTGGTGTCTTGTGTTACTAACCTTTCCTTTAGTGTAGGATATACCAAGGGGACAATGCTGCACTGCGGCTATAAGAGCTGCAATGGCTGCACCATAGCCAACAATGGCCTCTGGGCACGATTTTAGTGCAACTAGCCTCTCTGTGCACCTATTCAGTAGTGATGAGCACTGAGATGGCATTGCCACAGCAATGCAGCGAAGGCACCAGGATGCAGCAAGGTGGGCTGAGGCAACAGGGTGAAGGAGGACTGACACCACTGTATCCACAAGGGCTAGACAGACAGACAGACAGTAAATATTTGTTGGATTTAAAAGAACTACAAATTCTGATCATTTACTGTTCCATTAACCCACTTGCTATGTTACCCAATTATTCACCGATTTAGGAAATGTCATCTACATATAGTCCATCTCACCACATACACCACTGAGCTAAAAATCTGCACCTAAATGCATGCTTTGTATTGATGTTAAGAGTACAGCACAAGAATGTGCCACCTGCAGTCGTGTCAGTGATTAGCGGTGTGGCTGTAGTTCCCAGTCCCTGGATGAGGCTTCCAAGTTCAAGGAGGCAGCAGACCAAAACATGCTGACTGGCCACAACATCAGCAGCCCAAACTCTGCTCTCCACATTTCCATCAGTCAGCGCTGCATCTTAATCGTACAAAAACATCACAAATTTAGTCTCCAAAACACATTCATAACGCAGAGACACTAGGGTCACTCATTCACCAGCAATCACATTGATTATCCATGTTGTATTCAAACGTACAACTAACTCTTCTCTTCGCAAATCATCATACAGTACATTTACATTCCACATATTCCACCTCATGACAACAGGGGACTTGACTCAGAAATCCAGAAACATCACTCCTCACCAACCGCTCGTTTCTGCATGGCCACTGCATGGCAGAGCTGTTTTGCAGCATTGATTTGGGCATTCTCTCCCAGCAAAGATCCAACGCTGTTCCTCAAGATGAAGGAGATGCAGCGGCGAGTCACAATAGCGTCAGCAGGAGTCTGCGTGGCCCGACTGTGTGAAGCCAGCTCCAGAAGCAAGGAGAGCAGCAGGGGAAAATTTGCTTCGAGCCAGGAGCTGCCCAGAAGAGTGGCGAAAACCACACAAGTCTGAGGGAAATGGAAATTGGCACAAGTTACTTTACAATCTAAAATCTAATTAGAATTTCTGTATTTAACACTCGACACATAATTCATATCCTTGAAGAAACCCAAGAAGGACAAATCAAAGCACCTCTAAAATTACAGCACCTATGTGCACAATAATGTTGATGCACATGCAAAAAATACAGCCATGTAACAATTCTTATCCAGATTATCTTTTGGGGATCTACCTGTGCAATGCCAATCCTGACATCCTTGGTAACAGAGGAAGTTCCTTTCAGCATGTCTCCACCAGCTCTTAGGAAACCTGCACCACCACGCAGGAACCCTCCCGAAAGCAATTCCATAACTTCCTCCAAAGAATACCGACTACGCCCATTGTGTTTGGGGGCTGCTTGAGAAGATGCATAAAAATCTCTCAATAATTGTTGACACAGTTAGTAAAAGATTCAAAAGAAACATGGTCTTTAAATTAGACCCCAAACCAAACGTCATGGGGGTGGGGGTGGGGAGGTGTCGACGGGCATTTACTTCATATATCACAGGATGAGAAAAACAACAACATACAATACAGCGCTGATGCGGGGAGAGGGGTCGTGCACGCATGTCCGTGCCAGTCTTTTTGATAACACACACATCTCTTGCAGGCCACTGAAAATTTGAGGCTGGCCAGATCAATTGTATCTTAATTCATAAAGCTTTTGTACCTATTGGTTGGCTGGGTTCTATAGCAGTGGCCAGCAGATTTCCAAGTGCTTTGGCAACAGCAATTCTGACGTCAGAATTCGATCCCTCAAAAGCCCTGAAGCAGACAGTGGCCACACTCTCCAGTTCGCTGGTACACAGGGCAGTTGCCTCCTTTTGCAGCTCTAACAAACACTGGGCCGAACAGACGTAGGTGAAAGTCAGAGGCACCACCAAAGAAAGCTGGATGAATCATCTGCGATCAAACTGACTGACTCTATCACAAGTATAATTATTACCTTGGCAGCTGCATAACGCACAGCCATGGAGCGGTCAGTTAGACAAGTTCTTGTGGCCTTGTAGATGTCACGATGGTACGGTGCAGCGCTGGCTCCTAAACCTCTTAGCATCTTTTCCACACACAGCATGATCTCATACCGACCCTGTGACTGAGCAAGGACATTAACATTACATGATCAATCGAGTATCTTCCACCTACCTGCCTACCTTCCATAACAATACAATCAAAAAATTAGGTCTTCTATGATGCCCGCATTAGGAGGGGTTGCAAGCACTGCAGAATGGAAGGCTTTGAACACTAACTTGTTGTATATATTGATTTATTTATATTGCTCACATTTTGGAGCTCATCATATTTGCACACATTTATACATACGCAACAATGTGCCTATGTCCTCACCCCAGCATGATGAACTGAGTGAGTGTGACAAACAGACAAATACTGTATACCAACAGCAGCATCTTTATCTTCACGCAACCATCACACATTCCATAATGAAGTTGGCCCTCCACAAATTTGCTGACACACAAATTGTGTTTTTAAATCTGATGTTTATGGCCCCCCAACAAACATTTCATCAATTTCACACTGCACATGTCACACAGGTGCCAGGACTTGAGTTTCATATATTTCTGATGGAACACAAACACAGCACGAAGACTTAAGAACTCACCTCAGCATTCTTCATGGCCTTCAGCAAGTTGGCCAACGTGTCTTTGGAGGAGCCAACTAAAATTCGACCAAGCTGCTCATATAGAGTACCCTGACATGCTATAGCTGCCCTTAAACGAAGAACAGACAAGAAATAAAAGTAAACATAAAATGCAGAACGGGATTCTGAGTACACTGCTGAGCTGAGTGAGGAGTCTTTTTAAAACCCTATGTTTAAAAATAGCTTACAGTCTGGTTGGAAGACCAGATGGAGAATCATCTTTGTTGCGAATGATGTCATTATATTTGTCCACCAACAGGGTGGCACTCATGGAGTCACCCAAGTGATAGACCTGAGCCAGGCAATTGGCTAGGAGGGAGCGAGTTGGCGGCCCCGGTGAGTCTACCAGGAGACGTGAGAGCTGGTCAGCCAAACCTTGCTGATTTTTTTTAATATCGACCTGGGGAGAGAGTAAAAGCCATTCTCTTCATTAATGCTACTAAATGCTAAAAATCTTCCCTTGCTGATCAAGCGGAACATGTTCGCGTTTCTCACCCTGTCAGCGGCGGGAAGCAATTTTTTCAGGTGACACAGCCATTTAAAGATGAACTCTGCCTTTTGCTGGTCCGGCAGCTGACTGCACACCTCTTCATTTAACAGAAGGCTATGGGCACTTTCCATTGCTTTCTCCTCCGCTTCCTCCTCTCACAGTGGGAGAAACGTACTGTTATGTCCTGTTAAGCATGTGGAACAAACAGAAAAGGAAGAGTGCTCAGAACAAAGAAGTAGCAGCACTATAGAGTTGAATGCCTGACTTGTGCTAACGTACAAATTGCATCGTAGCAAGAACAGCTCTTGGATTTTCATTCACATAACAATGGTATGTTCCTTAACTCACCGTGACAGGAAAGACTGAGAACCTTCACAGACACATTTTGATTACTGTATATGACACTAATTAGAGGACAACAATTTCAATGCATTTGTGTCTTGAAAATCTGCGTGATGAAAAGTAAAAACAGTCCATCTTGATGGATGGCTCTTTTTTTTCTGACCACTTATGGTTGATAATCACACCGGCAGAACTGTCCTTACACTACAAGCTTTGGCTGCTATTTACAAAATTGTGTGAAGTGACTGCTTTTTGTCTACCATTAATTTTATGAATTCCTCACACATACTGTATCTTTCAAATAATCCAAAGATGCAAATCTCCTGCAGTGACCTTTTGACGATGTAATCAGAATGTATGATTTTCAATTTGTAAACCAAAAAATACCAGACAACAGTACATAAAGTATATTAGCTTATCCATCCATCCATCCATCCATCCATCCATCCATCAGTCCATCAGTCCATCCATTTTCTGCCGCTTATCTGGGGCTAGGTTGCGGGAGCAGCAGTCTCAGAAGGGAAGCCTAAACTTCCACCTCCCCGGACACCTCCTCCAGCTCCTCGAGGAGGACCTTGAGGCGTTCCAAGGCCAGCTGGGAGACATAGTCCCTCTAGCACGTCCTGGGTCTTCCTCGGGGCCTCTTCCCAGTGGGACATGCCCGGAACACCTCCCTTGGAAGGCATCCGGAAAAGATGCCAGAGCCACCGAAACTGGCTCTTCTCGATGTGGAGGAGGAGCGGCTCTACTTTGAGCTCCTCCTTGAGCTTGTCCTTTCGGTTATGACCCAAAGTTCATGACCATAGGTGAGGGTAGGGACGTAGATCGACCGAGAAAATGGCGAGCTTTGCCCTTCGGCTCAGCTCCTTCTTCGCCAAGTTTCTTTTAAGATGTAATTAGCTTATCAGGATATTACAAGTAACTGTTATGTTCTGCACCTTCCTGGACATTTCTGCAATGTGTCATGGGCTACATTCTGTCCCCCACTGAGCACTGGCAAAGTTATGGGAAACTGCAGCAGAAATGTCTAAGTAGAGCATAACAAAGCTTCAACGTACTGGACAGTACGACCTCCAACTGTTCGGCTGTGACTACAATACACATATCGACTCCTCTCCATTTAATCTTGCATTATCGCAATTTAAAGCATATTGTTATCATATGTACTTCAGATGTAGTAGGCAACAATAACTTGCTCACGGGTCTTTCATTCATTCTATTTAATCTGGAAATACAGTTGGACCTGTACAGTTTGCTATCATCAATAACCGCTGAGTAATATTCCTTTTCAAATTCTATGCAGTCATTTTACAAAACCACTGCATTAACGTGCAATCACAATTTGTGTGAGACTAACTCACAAATTGTTGTTTTCAGCACACTACGACTTCATGACAAGAATCGTCAAAGTTCATAAATGGATGGCGCTCAATGTCTTAAGGCTGAAAAGAGTTACTTAACTCCCAAAAGTGATAAAAAGTCAGGCCTCAAGCCAATTTACTGTGTCAGATTCAGCGTCTTTTTTCAGACAGGATAACATGCAAATGTTCAAGGACAACCGGTGACATCTCAGTTCTTTCTGTTTTCCGTTCATCAGATGACTGTGAAGTACAAACACTTCTCATTCTGTGAGTTGCTGGCCGTGAGCGCCAACTTTCTGCCCCGACTACGGTAATTGATTGGGACCATTAAGAGCAAACGTGACCCTGATTCTACAGTGTTTCACGTTGTTATATGCCAATGTATAGTGGGAAGTTCTCAGAGATGATTATTATGTTTCTCCAGCTCCCAAGATTATGCACAGATAATTTCTATGCCAAGTGTCGCAAAACATTAGCTGCTCATAGGGAATACTGTATGTAAGTGTCTGTAATGCATAGGGTACATGTGTGATCTTAAGTCCTTATCATACAAAGAACAAAGTAGACTGGAAAACAAAAAACGGCAGAATATACACTTAAGATAACATTATTGTCAGTTTATTCACATCTTATGGCGTTGTTCAAAATACCTCAGCAGGTTTCACCACCTATCCTGTACTTTCGTCACGTACCGGCACTGACACACCAATCATTACTCAATCACAACTTAAAGGACCGCAAAACTTTGGAGTTAGCCGACCTGGCTGGAGATAAAAATTTTGTCTCATGGAACTTTGTGTTGGCATGTACCTAAAATTTTGCCAAAGCAGGAGGCTAGTCTGTTAGCTTACCAGTTTACCCTGACATAGGTATTGCTGATGTTGTTGGACGCTTCTACCCGGTCAACGCTGGCAAGCCACAGGTGGAGATATAGTTGTCTTTTACTGATGTCGAATATGCGTGCAGCAGCTGCTACGGTGCAGTTACTGAATCGTTACGTCCACTTGCGTGTAACACTGAGGACGGACTCACGGACTGGATACTGCGACTGTTAGAGCCATCAGGTTTCGCAGTGCATTACACGTACTTGGCCGGTGTTGTTTAGGGGTCCTGCGGCCACTGGAACTAAATTGGGGCTGTGTAGTCGCAGAGACACAAACGTTCACACCACTGTCAGATATATGAACGTGATGGGAATTTATAATACAGTAAGGGAGGCAAATCGCCCCCCCAGCACTTGTTTATTTGTTATCGGACAGATTTCTATGTAAACTGCCCCGTGGAATGCACGCATGGGAGGGGACACTACATGACAGTGTTAACGTTAACATGTCAGCACTTGTTTAGAGATGTTGGTCCCCGTGGTTAGCTTACGGAAAAGGCGTAAGCTCGTCTTCGTTTGGATGTTTACCGCTGTGTGTTCAGCTACCTTTCCAATATGGCGGTGCGGGTTACTCGTGCTGGAGGGCGGCATCTAGTGGCGACTGGCTGTCACACAGTGATCGCAGAGGCCTCGTGGGAAAAGAAATTAATCTATGAGATGGAGCTTTCAATACACAGTTCTGCCTTGAATCGTTTTCAGTCGATGAATGGAAGGACAGGAATAGGTGAAGAAGGATGATCCGCTGTGGCGACTCCTTAAGGGAGCAGCCGAAAGACGGGGTTGATCAAATTATACACAACAGTACACTGCAACAGCTGTTATGATCAGGGATGAAAATTGGAGTCTACAACTGATACGGTGAAATAGGAGAGGCTCGTGGTAATTTCATCTGTGCATGTGCTTTTAACGATTTTAAATCTATCGCAAACAACTGACGTTGTTATGACATTTGGACTTTTCATTTGAGATTTTCACAGAAACTGCTACATTTTCGGGAACTGACAGCCTCAATCACAGTGAGGGAGTACAGTCCGCGATGACAACGGGGTTTGGCAAATGTATAGGTTTTTCTTGCCTTTCGACAATGTGGACATGACACGAATGCCAACTCAGAAGACTGATCCACACATTCGACTGTTTTTCAATTGAGTGACGTCAGTTAATACTGTGAGTGGGTCGTCGCAAAAAAAAAAAGTTATTTTCCTTACTTTCGAGCACATATTGTGTTTCGATCATCATTCTTAAACGTACACAGGAAAACTGGCATTTGGTTAATAAAAATATTATCTTAAATAATTTCAACTCAAGCGGCCAAGAGTTGAAGAAATCCGCTTAAGGTTCGCTGTCATGAAATCCATATTTCTGATTAAGACAACGACTGAATACAAAATTTCTGATGGATGAAACCCAGCCATGAGCAGCTATTGCGGCAGACACCGTATAGCTAGCGAGAGAGCACGGAGACAGTTCTCGAACTTTCTGTCACTTTCAGTCGAGTGAGTTGGTAGCCTCAGCTGTAGATACTGGGCGTCCTCCATGCAGGGCTCGTGACGGCGGCGTGCTGGGTGTCTGGCTGTTGGAACATAAGTTTCACTCGAAGAGAGACAAGCCGGGGGACAGCCTTCAACGGCGCAAGCCGGAGAAATCTAGGGCCTAGCAAGCTAAAGCTAAAGCTGCGGCGGCATGTTCGGATGTCTGGTTGCCGGCAAACTGGTGCAGACCGAGGCGGTACAAGTCGCCTCGGATAAATTCGTCTTCAACATACCGGACTACGAGAGCGTGAACCATGTTGTGGTGTTCATGCTTGGGACTGTACCATTCCCTGCTGGGATGGGCGGCGCGGTGTATTTCTCCTTCCCAGACCCGACAAGCGGCGCCCCGGTGTGGCAGCTGCTGGGCTTCGTTACCAACGAGAAACCGAGCGCCATCTTCAAAATCTCGGGTTTGAGAGCCACCGACAGCGGACACAACCCATTTAGCATGATGACCTCCTCCAGCGTGACTCAGGTGATCGTATAATCAATTGAGAGACTGGTTTAACTAACTCAAATATCCGAAGATGAAGAGCTAGCTTCGCTAAGCAGTGGCTGGAACTGTGGTGTGAAAGTTTGGTTTTGCGAATGGGCTTTTCCAGAGCTCTTTCCAGTTTTCTCTTTTGAGAAGAGTCCGCTTCCGCGATTAACTGTATTTTTATATACCCTAAGCTGTCATGTATTTTAAGTTCAGGATCGGCCAGGGTGTCTTGTTGATTGACACCTACATTGCTACAATACTTGTCATGATAACGTTACCCCTAAAACATGCATCAGTTCTCGTACATTGTCATGAAAATGTACCTCTGCTCCCGCTTTGAGTCAAACCGTCCTCTAAAGTGACTTAAAGTTTTAAAAGCCTCTGTTCTGGTGATATTCCTGCACAGGTGGGTGTGTCTGTTGAAACTCTGGATCAGCTGGCCCAGCAGACTCCCGTGTCCAGTGCTGCTGTGTCCTCCGTTGACTCCTTCCTACAGTTCACACAAAAGATGCTGGAGAGTTTGTTCAACTACACCTCATCCTTTGCTGTGTCCCAGGCTCAAATGACACCAAATCCCTCAGAGACCTTTGTCCCATCAAGCTGCATTCTGAAGTGGTACGAAAATTTCCAGAGGAGACTCACTCAAAACCCAAACTTTTGGAAGAGCTAAGCCGGGATGATTGAATGAAGGACTTGCATAGGCAGTTGATATGGACAGTCCTGTGCTTTCAGATCATAGTGACATTTCAGTTTCTGTCATTTTCAGTTTTTGTTTCCTGCTCATCAGCTCAGCTTGTTTACCCCAAATACCTAGGCATGAGTTGCAAGCTATTCTCAATTAATCACATGAGATGATGCCTCCAATTATTTAAAAAGTTGTCACCTTAATTGGTAAACAAGTTTGAAATTACATTGAAATAGTGACCACTGAATTAGATTTAGTTTCCGTATGCCTGTGTTTCTCCAACTCAACAGACACATGACTCGGCCTTTAAGTTGCAAAACATTTTTTGCAATGGTTGGATGGAAAATGCATTTGAGTGATGTTCACTACTTACTGTATTAGTCATGCATTGTGTTGCAGTTAATTTGCATTACAATAATGTTTTTCCAAAGTAGAAATGTGCTAAAATATGAATAAAAAGAAAATGTGACTTTATAAGAACATTCTGAATAACTGTAGAGCGCAATCTCTGTCTCTTGACATTTTGTTTTGGCAAACACGTCTACTCTTGCATGTCCTCAGCTTTGCTGTAAGAGGGTTTTATCCACATTTTTATTTCCAATCGTTGCAGGCTGTAAAACTACATTGTGCATTAATAATGCCCAATCTGTTTCCATTCTTTTATTGACTGTACTTGCGCTGCCCCCATGTTCACATAATTGCAGCCAGGATTACACAGAAACTCATCTATGGTTACTGCATGATGGAATAACTGAAATTTCCCTCATAGGTATACAGTGTATAAATGTGTTCATCTGTACGCAGAAAAAAAACTACAAGAAGGTCACTCTCACATGTCATGTAGCTCTCATGCCAGTCCCAATCCAGGAAAAATGGTGAGGGTTGCACCTGGAAGGCTTCCGGTCGTGATGGGAAGATGATGCCTCAAGAAGTGTATTGGAACACTAGACTAACTGTGTTGGCTCTGTACCGTCACTGTGTTGGTCGCTCAATAGGGACCCCTGCAGCAGCTCTAAAATCATTACAGGTGAACAAAATGAAAATAAGCTGGAAGAGCTAACATGCTGCAAACCCAACATCAGCCTGTGAAATGTTAAATCGCCAGTCCTTTACTCAGAATATAATCTCAGCATTGTATAATTTCATTTGCTCAGTTTGTTTGCTGAGATGAGTTGTACATGAGAAGAGTTAAAAGTTTGCTTTAAACCTTGTTTGTCTAAATGTAAAACTGTAAATGTTTAACTTCATCACCAGACGGATCTCTAGGGTGCCTCCGCATTGATGAAGTGCTGTGTTGCGGAGCCGACACCTCACCAACAATAAATCAAACAATAAACCAACATTAAAATAAAAAGTTAATCTATTTGAAAACATTTCAAACATCTCACCAGAACTGAGTACAAACAT
The DNA here is from genome assembly GCA_900312935.1 of Carapus acus. Taxonomy (NCBI): domain Eukaryota; kingdom Metazoa; phylum Chordata; class Actinopteri; order Ophidiiformes; family Carapidae; genus Carapus; species Carapus acus. The sequence continues at coordinate 17,657 of OMPJ01028051.1, forward strand.
ATTTCATTGGCGTCACAAAATTAAAAATATTCCAGACACGGAAAAAGTTCTTGGAATGATCAATGAAATCAGCGGAACAAGAGTAGGCCAAGCAAAAATTCCAAATCCGACACCAACCGCAAAACTCCACCCAACAAATCCACAACATGTGGATACAGTTTGTTTCCTCATAAACACACTTTGGCGCAGCACATCTAACCAACACACTTCAGGTATCTGTCACATGAATTTTCCATAGTTCGATACACACACCAAACAGGGTTTCAGTGTCGTGAGCTTGGCACAGTGTCGACGCAAGTTGACGACACAAGTATAATGACCACTTTACTGGTTCAGTTGTGGCCCAGACAAGCAAGGACTGCCTCCGGTGTTGTTGGCCAACACGGTACAGTTGAAACAATCAACAATGTTTGCTGTAGTTAGAGGTGAAGAGGAGGTTGGTGAGTTCACAGGCAACAACAGGAAATGATTGTTGATAGTACAGGGGTGAGAATAGGGGCATTGAGGGGTGCATTGGTGCTTATCTTCATGAACAAGAGTTGTAAGAAGAGAGGCATAAAGCTGAAGAGCCACACCATGAAGGTTTGGGAGATGGTGGTTGAATCTAGTTTGAGGCAGGAGGGAGTACCACCAGTGCCATCTTTGCTGTAAGAGTTTCTACAGAGGACAGAGAGAGTTGCAATGTGTCTTTGTGGACCCAAAGAAAACATTTGATAGGGCACCAAGAGAGACACTGTGGTACTGTATAAGTGCAGGACATATGGTAGGAGGAGGAAAAAGACGGTGGTGAGATGTGTAGTCAGTGTGGGGCTACATTGAGAGATCAGCCCTGAGCTCTTCTCATTTGCTTTGGTGATGGACAGATTGATGAATGAGAGACCCCATTGGACAATGATGTTTGCAGATTAAATTGTTGCCTGTGGTGAGGGTAGTAGCCAGGAGGAAGAGAGCCTGGAGAGATGGAGGTTTGCACTGGACAGCAGAGAAATTTAAGTCAGCAGCAACAAGACAGAGTACATGTACGGTATATTAATGAAAGTGAGGCAGTTGGACCGAGGAAGCTGCACAGAGCAGAGATAGTGAGGAGAGCAAACGTGGAATATACTGTATATATCAAAAGTAATGGAAAGTCTGTGAGAGAGGTGAAGAATATAGTGCAGGCATGAGAGTGTGTCAGGCATTCTCTGTAAAAGAAAGGTTTACAACAGAGGTGTCACTCATTTTCACCAAGGGCCACATCAGCATGGCGGTGGCCCTCAGTGAAGGCATGGACCACCACTTACGGAAGTGTACCATTATGGTGTAGAATGTACAAAAAAAGGAAAAAAGGGAAACATCTGAGAGCTTTTGCTTCCCCAGACAAACTATGAGGTGGGTTGAGATGGCATCAGAAAACTGGTGCTTCAACTGCGAAATGAGGCGGTCAATTTTGACCTTTTTCTCTCTGGCTCTGGATGAGAGGTGTGACATCCACGACTCAGCCAAGTTATTAGTCTCTGTCCGTGGGAAAATTAGCTTCTCAAAGATCCTGGAGGAGTTGGCAGAATTGTGGAGGACTTGGCATAATGTGCGCAGTGAAAGGGATTATGATGGGGAGTGATTTATTCACAAAGGTAAATGCATGCCTGAACAAGTTTGTACTGAGGTGGGACAGATTCTGTTAAAACAGATGTTTCTCCAAATCTGACAAGGGTAAACGCTTGAGTGAGTGAACTTAATCCTGAGATAAAGATGATGTTTTTACACTGTATTTTACAGTACATCAGACTGTGTTGTTCAAGTCAGTGCTACAAATGAACCATGTGATTGATGTTGCAACTGGAGCAGTTCACTTCATGAAGACACAGGCACTGAACCGCATCCGTCTGTTGGACTTTTCGAAGAGCATGAGACTGAACATAGTGACATATGGTATGCTACCATATATTGTGGGGTGTGTGAGTCGGTGGCTTAGCCTCGGCAAAGTGCTGAAAAGAGTTTGTAAGCTGAAAGCAGACATTTGAGAGCTTCACAAGAAGAATGGAAAATATATACGTACCAGAACTTGAACTGATACTTAGACTGGATGGCTGACTTTTGTTCTATCTGAGCCATCTGGAAAGTGACACAGTGATTTACGTGCACACCTTAAAAGAAGTAATGCCTTCAGCTTATCACCTGTACAGGTGCTCATCACTGTTTGGAGCACTGTTTGGGTGAGTACGTTCAGAATCATTGATTACATTTGTCTGAAACCTGCAAATAGCACCTGATCTATACATAAAAAAACATCTTCTACTTGAGAGAAATAAATGGAGAATGTGAGCAATGCATCCCACAGTTATGGCATTAGCATTTGATTTAACCAGTTAAAAAAAGCCAATATCTAATTAAGAATGTGTCAACTTCCCAAAATTTAAGCAAATCATAACCCAATACTGCACTCAGTTGAGCCTTGTCTGCCCTCACCGCTTCACTGATGGACATGAGGGACAACTTTGGATGGAGGAAAGACAAGACCATCGGAAGAGTAAAGAAGAAGGCGCTAAAGACTAACAAGTATCAGCCACCTCAACGGGTCCAAGAGTGCATCCATCTTGGTATTCACAGACACATGGCTCTGTCAAGAAGATTACAAAAGTGCACTGCAAATTAACCTTATTGCCTGGCACATTGATTGTCTCTACTGAATTGCCCCTCAAACACAAGTAAAGTTTTCTGACTGTCTGACTTCAAATTAGTAAATCTGAAAATTTTTCTTGATACATTTGAAGTTGTCAGTTGTCACATCACAAGGTTTTGTTCCATATCAGGTTTTTGTTCATTTGGAGGGCCCAGTAAAACTATGAGGTTGGATGCATATTTGACACATATCAGAAATTTTTGGAGGAATTGATAGCGGAGAAACAGTAGATGGTTGTGGAATAATCTTAGAATCCTGCTGACAGTGAGGTTGATTTTGGCTGGGTAAAATCCCGCAGGCATTTGTCTTTTGGCAGCAATGACTATGATTTCTCATAGAGGTATTGCCATAATAAACTGTGCAACTATGTAGACTTGTGCCTTTGAAAATAAGAGAGTCAAGAACGTTTTGTAAAAAGGCTTTATTTTAGTATGTTTGGCACTAAGCCATGCAACTCCCAGAAGTATATCAAGGTGTCTTGCTTTGTGATTTCTTCAGTTTCCCATCATCCCAACCCCAAAATTCTGATTTCTGGTGGATGCAGTACTGTAGTCACAGACGAGGATAAAAACAGTCCTCTCTCGGGTTGTTGTGAATCTGTTGTGTACAAATGACCATCTCTCAGGATTTCCCAACAATAAAAACCTGTCTGGGCAGCCAAACTACATTATGCCAGCAAAATGTATAAATGATACTATGTACTTGTCATTTTAAGAATTAAAAATCCTTTTACTTTTGAGGATTAGTCAAATGGTGTAAGAAAATAAATAGTGTAAAAAATAAAGTCAAGAAGAAATGATAGAGATCATGTGTGTTGGCAGTTGTGATAACCAGCTGTATCTGTTAAACCACACCCTCTCTGTCACAGGATACGGTGTGCATTCAACTGATAAGCACAGAGCACACACTCTCAGCTCTGCATGCGCTGCACTTTTTAGTCCCCGTGGTTTTAGGAGTGATTTACATTGAGAATGGCGCTTTTCCTGTTGGTTGTGGTTTTTGTTTGTCTTTATTTTGGTTTCTATTTGACTTTTATCAAGTTGCCCAGATGTCAAAGTCAGGTAAACCTGACAGGGAAAACTGTCATCGTCACTGGTGAGTCCACAGCAGCATACACTTCAGTCTTTTTGCCTCCACAGTTTTGTCAACATGTCAAGTTTATCACATTTTTTCCAATCTTCAGATTTTGCTACACATCCACACATACTGTGACATATGTAATCAGGTGAACGTGTCAACCGGTTTCCAAAAAGGTTAAATCAATCCTCATACAGCATGCAAGTAGCAATCAAACAGTGTACGGTTGCCATGTTGGTGACTTTACAATACAACCAGAGATGAACCGTTCGCTACCAAATGTGGAGTTGCAACAACAGTATTTATTGTATAAGAAAATCATTCACTCACTGTGTAGCTGTTGTTCGTCTTCGTCCCTTGTTTACTCCCTGAGGTTCAGCTTCTCCATCTCCTCCCAATCATCAACTAACCGAAACAGCCACTGCCATCATGTCTCTCTTAACTACATCCATGAACTGTCTCGGTGGTCTTCCTCTTTTCAGTTCCATCTCCAACATCCTCTGTCAAATATATCCACTCTCACTCTTCATCATGTGACTAAACCATCTCCAGCTTGCCTCTCTGATCCTCTTCCCAAATTGCTCAATATCAGCTGTTCCTCTAACGGTCTAATATGACATGAATTGAGTCTCTCTCAACGTATTCATACCTGGATTGACATTCTTGTAATGCAACTTAGCTGCAACACAATGCAACTTAACTCTATCTATCTGTCTCAACCCCTTGCAACCTCACCTGTTTACCTGCCTCACTCTCATTCATACACATAAATGAGAGTATGCTGCCTTGCTCCTGCTAATTCCCATTACTCCCCTCTCCAGTGCAAACCTCCAACTCTCCTGGTTCTCTTTTACTTGTATCCAATCCTCACCGCAGATTACAATATCATCGGAAGACATCATTGTCCATGGGGACTCCTGCTTAATGCGATTCAGTCTATCCATTACCACTGCAACCAAGAGGGGGTTGTGGGCTGATCCCTAATGTAGCCCTACCCAGATCCCACCTGTCACCCTGACCGCACATCTCACCACTGTCTTGTTGACCTCACACATGTTCTGCACCACCATAAGATATTTTTTCTACCACTCCCGACTACCTCAGACAGTACCACAGTTGCTCTCTTGGTAGCCTATCCTTCGCTTTCTGTAGGTTGACAGGGACACAGTGCAACTCCCTTTGACCTTTTAAGCAAATGGCATCAGTGGTACTCTTGCTGCTCACAAATTCTAACCTCCATGCTCAACCTAGCTTCAGTTACTATCTCCCATATCTCCATGGTGTGCCTCATCAGCTTTATATCTCTGTGGTTACTACAACTCTACACATCAGCCTTGTTCTTAAAATACTGTACCAATGCACTCCTCCTCCATTCCCCAGGCATCCTATCATCCCCAACTTCCTTTTTCTAGTGACTGAGGCAATCCCACACACCACCATTCAATCCTGCCCTGCTACACACTCCCCTGGCACCACCGAACAATCTCTGACCTCATTCGGGTTGCATCTTCGATACAGGATACAATCTACCTATGTACACCTTCCCTCACTTTCTTTTGTCATCCTATGCCCTTCCCTCCTCTGGAAATAAAATTTGAGTGCAGACATTTACGCCCTTTTTGCAAAATCCACTGTCATCTTTCCCCCTGAGTTTCTCTCTACAACACCATTTCTACCCAGCATTTATAACAGTTAACGGCTTATAACATTCACACAGTGTAATCCATTTAAAATGTTTAGTTAATACAGAGAGAGTCTAAAAGTCAGACTCCGAGATTTCTCCAATTTTTGTCAGTACAGTACCATTGTACATAGTAAAACTCTGTATGTGAAATTATATATCAAAACAAAGGACAACAAAGATTATCTTCTACATAATAGCCATATTGTGGGATAGAATTACTTGACTCCTCTCAAATTCCTCTGATATAACTAGTGTCTGTGAGGAATCTGTTACATGCCACAACACGGGGGCCGAGCTTGTGATGGTGAGGAGCACGTGGGCAGAAAATGCATGAGCTCACATACAGAAGTGGGATGCTAGCTTAAAGGAGAAAGCTTACCACTTATACAAACAAGTGTTCAAGAAGCTTAATTACCGCTGTGTGTCAAGGAGGAAACACAGGTATTGGCAAAACCACGGCAATGGATCTGGCCAGGAGAGGGGCAAGGGTCATCCTGGCCTGCCGAGACAGGAGGCGAGCTGAGGGGGCTGTAAAGGAAATCATCCAGGTGAAAACAATTTGACAAATACAGAAGACAGAGTGTTTTGCCAGAAACATCTCAATCAGTGAAATCATCACCACTGCAGAAAGACAATTAATAATCTCATTTGCCTCCCTTCTGCAGGCCACTGGTAACACTCAGGTAGTCTTCATGCAGCTCGATCTTGCCAGTTTACAGTCAGTTCAGTGCTTTGTTGAAACCTTCATCCATTCAGAATCCAGACTGGATATTCTAATCAACAATGCTGGTAAGCCTCAGACTTTGAACAATTAATATGTCAATCTTAAGCTCTGTTTTCATGACTGTGTAAGAAAAACCAACTGCAACTGTTGATTGATGTCAGTCGCTGCACTGTTGTTAAGTTGCAATTGTTTTTCGGCCCTCTCTTTTGACACCAGGTGTAATCGGTCGTGGAGAGACAGAAGAGGGTTTTGGGCTAATTTTTGGAGTCAACCATCTTGGTCACTTCCTGTTGACAGTGAAGCTGCTAGACCTTCTCAAGAAAAGTGGACATAGCCGGGTGGTGAACGTGGCCTCCAAGGGTTATGAGCTTGGGCAGGTGGATTTTGACTGTCTGAGAGCGCACAAGTCTTTGGCTGTTGGCAATAGTGACTATGAGTTATTCCAGAGGTATTGCCACAGTAAACTTTGCAATATACTCTTCACCTACGAACTTGCCAAGAGGTTGCAGGATACCACTGTTACCTGCTACAGCATCCATCCAGGTCTGTGGTCATAAGTGGCGTCCAATGTTGAAGATTTACGTCATACTGCCTGTCCACAGTTATTTGAGTTCTTTCTTTAAAACTTATTTTTGAAATCCCAACTATCATCTCGAAACAGAGAATTTAGCCCAACTTAAAAGACTTTCTTCACTAATTCTTCCTCTCTTTCCAGGAAGTATAAAGACTGAGATTGGTCGCAATTTGAGCCGCTGGTGGAAACTACTTTTGACACCCATCATCTTTCTCTTTTTTGTGGATGCGGTCTCCGGTGCTCAGACAACACTCCACTGTGCCCTCAAACCAGGCATTGAGCACCTGAGTGGCCACTACTTCAGTAAATGTGCCCCAGTGCTGAACGTTGAGTCAAAGGCAAGAGATGACGCCACAGCGAGGAAGCTGTGGGAGCTCAGTGAGAGTTTCTGCGGGATTTCATGAAATAGACTTTCTGTCAATGTCCTTTGTGACAAACCTTTTCTCATGTAAATGTGGACACACCCTTAATAAAGATGTTTGTGGGGTGACTAAGCCTTTTCTTATTCATCTCAGTCACGTTTTCACTGTTTCAAATCCATAGTGGTAGGCAGATTCCTTTTGACAAACCATCATTACATACAAAACATTAAAATTTCAGCAATTTCCCCATTGCAAGGTATTTTGCTTGATATGGCGACAAAATATTCAATCCATTCTAGGTGAGAGGTTACCTGACAGGAGGACATTCCAGCTGAACATTAAACGTTGACTGTAGAGCAAGCACCTAGCCAGTCTGTGTGGTTCATTACTCACCATCTCGTTTTAGACAGGTGGGACAAGTCTGGCAGGTTTCTGTGACTACCGGTACCTGCTATAAAAGCTTCTGACACACAATCTAAAGTGTAAAGTCTGCCCTAGAAAGACAAACATGCTGTGCTTGATATTTGCTGCTGCTCTGTTGGTAGGAGTTTATATTACTCTCGTACAAACTCTGTTTAAAAGGTCGAAATGTAAAGGAAATGCCTCAGTAGCAGGGAAGACCATCATCATTACTGGTAAGTGACTTAGCAAGATGTGCAAGTGCAACTTGTCATTGTTTTAATGAAGTAGTGTGAGAAGCATGCTGTTTTGCATTCAATGAGAACACTTCTTGTTTTCCCAGGAGGAAACACTGGGATAGGCAAAGTAACAGCTCTGCATCTGGCCAGGAAGGGAGCCAGAGTGATTCTTGCTTGTCGGAACCGAGACAAGGCAGAAGCTGCAATCAAAGAAATACAACAGGTGAGATTGAGAGCAGGAGAGGATGGCTGACATGCTACTGCAAGTGGATATGGAAATGCTACTGTAATTGCTTTAATGGAAACCACTATTCTATATATAACTCTACAGTCTATTATTCTGTATAACTGCAAATGGTTTGATGCAGAAATATAAACATGTACATTTCTCTGTGTCAGGCTACAGGGAGTTCTGATGTGGTGTACATGCAACTAGATCTGGCCAGTCTGAAATCTGTTCGGGGTTTTGCTGAAACCTTCCTTAAGAATGAGACCAGGTTAGATCAGCTCATCAACAATGCTGGTAAGAGCTAATTCACAACTTACAACCCTCTGCAGCCTGCACACATTAGTCATACATTTTTGAGGCAATGGAGAGTTTGAGCTAGCAATGACTCGAAGAGCTGTGCATGACACACGGCAGCATTCCCAACTGTCATGAGTTTTCTACGCTGACAAAGCAGTATTTCCAGTATGATACATTGAATACTGAGTCGCAACGTGGGGATGTACCTTTTAAAACCAAAAATGGCCAGTGGACATCCTGAGATACTCATAGACATCTAAGTGCAAAGGTTACCAGCATGTAAATGATTTCCTGGTGGCATTTGTGCCCGGTATGTTTGGTTTTCTAGGAATTTTTGTTTACTAGCTATGTTCTAGCTATATGTATGTATAGAATGTTTACTCGCTATTGTCTAGATGTGGCAAATGAACAAACAAATCACTGCAGCAACGTAGTTGCCTGAACTCATCAGTTCTTTGACGTCGTCTCCTGTTCCAAACAATGAATGAAGCTCTGTGCTTGGTGTAGGTTTGGTGGCTGATGGGCGGACAGAGGACGGTTTTGGTATTGAGTTCGGAGTGAACCACCTGGGCCACTTTCTGTTGACCCATTTGCTGCTGGACCGTCTGAAGGAGGGGGACGGAGGACGCATAATCACCTTGGCCTCTATGGCCTACCGCTGGGGGCACATCGACTTTGAGGTCTGCTTGACACACAAATGCACTCACGTAATGAGATTCTGATGATCATATTATAAGACTCTACCTTTGTCTTTATTAGGTTCTGGCAGCGACTGGAGACTTGGGCAGTGGAAGGTGCAGCTGGCAATTCTTCCAGGCTTACTGTAACAGTAAGCTGTGTAATGTGCTCTTCACTCGTGAACTGGCCAAGATCCTAAGAGGAACCAAGGTCACCTGCTACAGCGTTCACCCTGGTAGAGTATAAAAATGAATCATCTCTTGATAAGATAAAGACATTTCATCTCATATCCCAGGTCTCGACCCAGAGTTATGTTACTGTAAGACCGTGTTTCTGTTCAAAGGTTTGGGCCTTATTGACACTGGAAACCATCCGACATACTTTCTGGTTGTTAGACTCATACTCCCTCAGTTAAAGGCATCTCCTGATTTACTGATGTGACACGATCATGATAGGTTTTATCAGACGCTTGACCAGTGTAATGACTGCAACTACTTAACATGATCGTCGAACTATGACAACAGTCAACACACAAAATTTTGGTTCATGCTGGATCTTCACATAAAATGCATTATTATTTGAAGCACCAGAATGACTTACAGCGCTTACACTCACAATGTAAGTAACAGCCAGGCTTGTCTGTGAACATCTCTGCAATGTACACGTGTAGTATCAAATGTCATCTCATGCACTGTGTTTGTTGGCATTTGGTAGTGATGGAGAAATCCATATTTTTGACAAACTGGCAATTTTGGTGCAGTCTATTACAAAGATTAGTCTTTAGATAGGGTATTGTTTCCAAAAAGGCAACACCTACTGTACATGGTCAAGGTCAGCAGGGTGTACAAGGGTGATGTACATATCCAGGTGCAATACAAATCCTTATCACAGCAGTCACACACCCGATGCAGGGAGGGATTGAAATGGGTTATACGACACAACAATTTCCGACAAGGAGATCATATTAACATTCAGGTCAGATACAGCTGTGGTTCCTCTAATTGGTAATTGCACAGGACAATTGAACGGTCACAACTGAGATGAGAACATCTGACAAATTACAGATGTACATTTCATCAGATTTTGGGGGGGCTTTACAATTTAGCAATACAGTAACAGGGAAATTCATCTAATCTTGCAGTTCGCATGTCAGAGTGCATTGTTAATTTCATGTCCATGTCTCTCATCTGTCCTGAAGGGGTAGTCCGTACAGAGCTTTCCCGCAACATCAGCCTATGGCAGAGGGTCTTCATCGATCCTGTGTCCTGGTTGCTCTTCCTCGATCCAGAGGCTGGGGCTCAGACCACACTGCACTGTGCCCTGCAGGAAGGAATTGAACATCTGTCTGGACGTTACTTCACCTGCTGTGCTGCACAAGAAGTGACTAACAGAGCCAGAGATGATGCGGTAGCTAAGAAGCTGTGGGAGGTCAGCGAGAGACTGTGTGGCATCTCTTGTTTTGGTACAGAAAAATAATCGTAATTCAGACGATTGTTTCACAGATTCATCTGTTGATTGCCATTTCACCTGAATAGTCATCTCAAATCTCAAATCTCAAATCTCATTTTCTGTTCAGTTTTTTTTTCATATGATACCACAAGAGGAATTCAGGACTCAGTGTGACCCTTACGCCAGCTGTCACAATTTTTCTTTGTATATATCTATTTTTACATGTGTGCAAGTGTGTGAATAAAGGTAGTACAGACGGCCCAATACGTACTGTGTGTGTGTGTGTGTGTGTGTGTGTGTGTGTGTTCAAGAGACTTTTCAAACAGGAAACAGTTTGAAAGGGTGCTGATCGTCAGTCTGCTGGATCAGCAAGATCCTTTGAGTTGTCACACACAGATTTCACAACTCGTGTCTACATACCACAGTGTCAACACATTGCGCACTCCTCAGGTTTCAAACTTTTTGATAAAGCAGTGACATGTCACAAAGTTTGTGAAATTGTACATGTTTGGTGTGTTCTAAAATTACGAGGGCCCAAAGCTTTTTGACCCACCCTCTACACCACTGCAGAACTTTCAGTCATCTGGAAAATGCCTTTACGCACCTCTGTGATGCCAACCGGTTGTATATGAGTCATCAGATATACACAGGGGCTTTTGATTTATGAAATACTAACCAATAAATCCCTTTATTTGTATCTCCTCTGATAAATTGGCAAGTTAGCCGCTTTTCAATCGACAGGGCTGACTCGGTTTAATGATGCTTTCAGGTACACCCCACAAACTCGTACATTCGACAGTTTTTGGACCAAAAAAAGGTCCCGATCTTTATTGGAAATTCCCCAGACCGAGGGAGCAAAACAATATATATTAGTGTAATGATATTTTTCTCGTTTGTTTTCCTTCATTCTAAAAGTCAAGGGGGCAGCAGATTACAGATATTGCTTTACGGGACGGGGAGACGTTAACGTACTCTGCGATGCTCACGCCCCTAAATTCCTATATTTATGATAGCACCTGAAGGGAACACGACGTCGACGATGTATTAGACATCAGGAGGCAGCCGCTCATCCATCCCCACCGTCCGTGAAAGAAGCAGATCAAGCAGCACATCAATTTCATTGCATTATATCTAGCTGATCATCCTTTAAAGATGACCGAGGAGACAACTGTGGACCTGAAGGAGGCCCACAACGCCGACCTGAAGGAAGCGGGCAAAACGAGGGATGCTGCAGATCAGAAAGACGCTGATGCGACCGAGGCAGATGTTAGCGAAACGGATTTGGATCAAGAGGAGCAGGAGAAGGAACCGATGACCTCGGCAGCGGCAGATGGGGACGCGGCGGCCTCTTCCCCGGCTGCGGTGGAAAAAAACGGCGCAGTGAAGCTGAAGATTCCCGAGGAGGACAAAGAGATATCGTTCACCGGGCTCAGCAAAGAGGAGCTGCTGCGGGTAGCGGGGACCCCCGGGTAAGGTGCAGCACAGACAACCCCGCCATCGGTGCGCCTCAATGTGCTGTGATTATTTGGACATTCTGTGGAATTTAAACGACGCTACGTGACATATCATCATCACTCTCACAAATGAATGTAGATATAATATTTTTGACTTGGAGGTGGTCTCAGTCGATGTAGGTAAGGTCCTATTGGGTGTGGTTATGGACCGTGAAAATTGACTAGGCCCATACTCGCAATGCAACAGAAAATAAGTGGTAGCCCATGTGGTGGGAGCTCATCAGTCGATCTTGTGAAATTGGCAACTCACTGACCTCCTTTCTTCACAAGTCATCATCGAAAAAGCATTCCATGCCCAGTCCCACAGCTTCATTTCATTAAAAAGAAATGCCTCTAACATTTTTCTCCGTTATTCTGTTAGTGAAAATCTTTTTGGACACAGGAAATCTTTGTTCAAATTCATAAAGATTATGTAAATCAAAACTGTATGCCTCAGCCTCATTTTGACAGGTCATTGAGTTTTTCTGTATGCCACACTCTGCTTTAAAACATCATTCATTCCCCCGCAGAAATTCGCTCACAAAAAGCACATGATGTACAGACTTTTGCTGAGCCGCAGATTCTTAGGAATTAATACATTAGCAGTCATGAATTTATAGATGAAAAAGAAGGAAATGATGGCTGCAGAAACAGGAAGATGAGAGGGGAGTCATTTCCTCTAAGGATGTGGTTGTGGTAATGTAGCCCAGTGGAAAGTTCCCTGGCAGCATTAAATCTATCGGTCAAAATAAATTTGAAAGTGTTTAAATCAAAAGTGTGGCACATTGGAGATACGCGCAACTTTGGTAAATACTGCGTTAAATGTTTGAAATGTTCAATGGTTTTCTCTAACATCCTTTTGCTTTTGGTGTTAAGGTGGGTGCGGACACGTTGGGCTCTCCTAGTGCTTTTCTGGCTATGCTGGGTGGGGATGCTTGGAGGGGCTGTTCTCATCATCATGCGAGCTCCACGCTGCAAGGACATTCCTCAGATTGAGTGGTGGAGTGAGGGGCCTTTGTTCCAGATTGGAGATATCCAGGCTTTCAGTGAAAGCGGCAATCTTGAGGGTGGGTAATCAGATGTTACATCAGAATCAGATGTCAAAAACATACTTAGCCTAATTTGCAAAAATGAGATATCTGAAAACGTCTGTCACAGGTGTTAAACAGAAGCTTGACAGCCTGGCCCAGCTGAATGTGAAGGGTTTGGTGATGGGTCCAATCCACGTGGCTCCACCAGATGAACCAATGAATCTGAGGTTTGACGAGCTTTCCCCAGAATCTGGCACCATTGAACAGTTTAAAGAACTTCTTCAATCAGCACAAAAGAAGGGTGAGTCAGCAAGGATTTACTGGATTACTGAATTATTTTCTTGAGAAAGTGGCATTTATCCATGACTGGAACCTGTTTTTGCATCTAGTTAATCTTTTTCGTTTTTATATCGTTGGTCATGCAAAAAACAGCACATTTATTCATTTTACGTAGGTTGTTTCTCTGTTTCTTTTGTTAACGAGCGATCTTGTACTTTTGACAATTTGATTTTTAAATTTTCTTTTGTGAATCAAGCCGTTTATATCTTGTGAGAGCCACCAGTTATCTCCCAGCTCCCAGCTCCCTGTCTCCCTCTTACCCTAGTTGAGCAAATTCTAGAGGGGGCTTGACAGTACCAAGCCATGGTTGACATGGATCACTTCTTCCTGCAGGTATGTCTATAGTTCTGGACCTCACCCCAAACTACCAAGGATCATCTGGGCCCTGGTACTCTAATTCCAGTGTGACTATGGTGGCTGAAAGGCTGAAGGTGTGCACTCTAATTGTATCCTCCCACACATAACCCATATAAATCCTTATGAGATTTAAACATAGTAAACATAGGGTTTTAGTCATGCCGTTGCTTTGTTCTTTTGAGTGAATCAATGAGAAACACTACGTGATGTGGCTCAAAGTTGTGGCTAACTTCTCTCGTTTGGCTCCTTTTTCCAGTCTGCTTTGGTATTCTGGTTGAACTATGGTGTGGATGGCATCCAGCTATCAGGCGTGGAGAGTGTGGAAAGCATGGTGCCATCTTTGTGGTCAGACATAAGAGCCATTGTCCAAAATGGGACAATGGGTGGGAAGTCCAAGAAAAGGTGAGGGACCGTCCAGTAAGACATATATACTTTATGTACATGTATGGAAAATATTTTTCACTGACTCAGTCAAACAGATAATGTCAACCTTTATGTGTTTGATCTGTTTGATTTGACCTGATTTTGCAATCAATTTTCATTGCGTTGAACTAGTTGGTTTATTTTTTAAGGTGGACGGTTTAGTTTAAGGTCTCACAAATTAAATTTTACCTCAGAAAATAAATTGGAAACTGATTATGAGCCTTGTCCATCTTTACCCTCTGTATCAGAACATATGAATCCTCAATTCTAAGAAAGTGTATCTATTTCACAGGGTCCTGATAGGTGTTTCAAAGAAGAACTTGTCTGAGGACGTGTCTGGCCTCTTGTCCTCTGCTGGTGTTGACCTGCTCATCTCTGGAGTTCTTCGGCCTGGTGACCCTGACAGTATTGGACGTGCTCAGTCTATTCAGGCTCTTTATTCATCCCATAATCAGACCAACTTGGCCTGGAGCCTGGGCAGTAGGGATGAGGGTCACTTGGCCTCTCTGGTAGGCGTGGCTTTGGTTAAGCTGCACCAGTTACTCCTTCTCACACTGCCTGGGACGCCTATATTCAACTATGGAGACGACATTGGTTTATTGGACAAGGTGAGCACACATTTCGATAGGTTGACTTGATTGTTTCTCAAGAGTCGTTCACAATCAGATAGTATGGTCTTGGCATATTAGCAGTTCATCCTAATGAGTGTGTTGTGGACAAGAAATCAAGCACCATTTTTTGGGGTAGAATGTTGTGGGAATGATGTTACAAACAGCGGAACAGGCTTTAAAATATTTATCTCAAATGTTGAATTGAATATTTTATGTGTGATTTTACACATATCAGTGTTGATAGTTGTATGGTTACATCTCTTAGTTGACAATTGACTGATTATTTCCCATTTTTTAAAGGACAATAAGTTTCCTAAGATGCTCTGGGACACAGATGATGACCTAAATGGTACCTCGCAGGTCAGTACTGCCTTTATAATCATTCAATGCTATAAGGTCAGAAATGGAAGGGGAATGCATATCTTACATCTTGACAGGAGGAGAGGGAGCAGCGGCAGTCCTGTCGCAGTTTCTTCCAGAGAATGAGTAACCTGCGCAGCAAAGAGCGATCTTTGCTGTGCGGAGACTTCTCCATCCTCTTCAATTCCACCTCATCCCTGGCGTACTTGCGTGCATGGGATCAGAGTGAGCGCTACCTAGCAGCCTTCAACTGGGCAGAGGAGGGGGTGGAGATGAAGCTGAAGAGTGGGGACCTTCCCAAGCAGGCTGTGGTGGCCCTCAGCACTAACGACACCTCACTGTCCACAAACAGCCATGTGGCCTTGGCATCCCTGAGGATTGGCCCTGGACAGGCTGTGCTCCTGAAGTTTCCCTACACAGGGTAGACTTGACATTGTGTATGGTATAGGCTCCCTTGGTGGTGTGAATGTCTACATTGTGTTTCTAACTATGTCGGAATTTAAGGAGCTGTGGATTCACATTTCTGTTTTATACTTTGTGTGATTTGTGGTCATAAAAAATGTTTGAGGTCGAAGCTCAGACAACACTCTGCCCTTAATGTTTTGCATAATGTGAAAACAATCTAAAAATAAACACAAAGCATTCTCACAGGCCACTTATTTTATTTATGAAAGTGCAAATTTTCTGCTCCACTACTCTATCTTACAATGCCACAAAATGAGACTCTGCAAAGAGTTTGTACACAAGACACACACAACATCCACTTAACTAAGACTCATGCTGACTCCGTAATGAATCTTGGGACCATTACACTGAAACAGACGTCTCACACACTTCATGCACATGGTCCTGACGAAAGAAATGTCAGACTTTGAACTAACCATCACAGCCAAATAAATGGGAAATAGTGTGCCACAAAAGCAACAACACCTTTTTATGTTGCCTTGGCAAAAGATTGGAACGTTGTGCCGATAGGCGGATTAGTAATTGCAGAATATATCCCTAAAACCATTCCTGAAATATTTGTGCTAATGCCTCCGCAAAGGTAGAACAACACCCCAGCTCACAGTCTGCTGATTTATAATACAGTAATTTCTATGTGATATTGGCCAGTAGATGGCAGTAGTTACCATTTCATGCTTTAATTTTGGGCTTGAAATCTTGAAGTCTTTCTTTAACAATCAATTTATATTAATTTGAATTTATGGATTTACTTCGAACTCTTAAGAATTACCGCGCAAAATCTTGCATTCTTACTTGTTTACTCCTGTAAAAACTGAAACGGACACATGTAAAAACTTTTGCTTGACCCGGAAGTGAAACAAGGGTCATACTACTCTGACGGAACGAGCGGGAGAAACGAGTGTCTAAAACATTACAACTGGAATAAAATTCTGCCTTCGCCAGGGACACAAGTGGTAAGTAGCAAACACTTAAGAGTTCTCAAACTGTCAAAACAATGCGATCGGTCTGTTGGCATTCATTCTACTTTTTTTTGTTAAAAAAGCAGCACGGGTGTGCAAGAACTGTCAGGATGGATTTAGAATTTCCTTCATGACCTGAACAATTCAACTTATTTTTGAGTTAGATTTATAAGTCTACACAGTTGATTAGCGTCTCATCATGAGAAGTATGATGCCACTCATGTCCCCGTTTATTTCAGTGTATGAATGACAGGATACTCCCACTCTTCACTGGTGCAGACCCCTTTGTCCTCGCATTGAGATGTTTAGATGATGGTTGAGATTCGGTATACTCACTCTCTCAAGTCACTCTCTAGTTTGAAGACGATGCAGTGGGATTTGGCTTCGTTCAAGGTTACTCCAGCTGCCAGCGTCTTGTCAAAATGCGTTTCCAGAGGAGCTCTGTCTCAGGTTTGTCATCTCCCTCAAAATCCTGGGTCACCGGGTGTCACTCAGTCTAACTCCCCATTCGACTATGCTTGTTTTGTTATAAAATGTCCATGAATAAGATGATTTTAAGAAGGTGGTGTTTGCTTTTCAGGAGGAAATAGACTTTGCCTCTTCCAAACGAAGCCACTCTTTCACGCCTAGCATCCAGGAAGCTGATCAGCGAATCAAGATGAAGCGGCAGCTGGATGAGGTATGAGTGGATGAGTCTCGGATGTGAAAATGTTTTTATGCCACAACGTTCTGATGCATCTAATCTTGTTTTCTGACACATGTACAGTATGTTTACTCCACACTGTGCGAGTATTATCCTTAACACCCCGGTCAGTGTCAAGCATTTACTTTTACATTTACAGATAGCTTCTACACTATTCCGGTTAAGCTCAAACATTTCCACCCCATCTGCACTGCTATTTCTACCATATCGTTATTATATTGATATTCATAATTTACAACGATATTTATAATGTAAATATTGTGTGTTTATATTTTGTGTATATAAAAACTCTCTTTCTTCTTTCCTGTCCTTCTTTCTCTATTTGAAATATTTACACTGGAATGCAGGCACCTTAGTTTCATTACACAATTCAGTTGCTGCAATGACAATAAATGATTCCTGATTCCTGAAAAGAGTGTTACCTCCTGGTTTGTCATCTCCCTAACCTACTGGCAATACCACACTTGCCAATACGAATACGAATCAGTGCCACAGACTGATTGCTGAAGTTTGTTTCTAATCTAAATTCTGTAAAATATAGCATGAATGCAAACATAATGTTTTGGCCCTCTGTGTAATCTTTCATGTAATGCTGTTGTCTCCCAT
Organism: Carapus acus; assembly: GCA_900312935.1. Lineage (NCBI taxonomy): Eukaryota > Metazoa > Chordata > Actinopteri > Ophidiiformes > Carapidae > Carapus > Carapus acus. The sequence goes on from OMPJ01028051.1 coordinate 35,378, forward strand.
GGCTTGGTCTGACTGAAGATAAATGTGTTTTTCCCTTGCAGCTGCAATTGGAGCTGGAGCTGCTGAAAGTGGAGCAGAAGAGCGCTGATGTGACGCACATTTTCCACCTCGGTATGTCTGTGTTCCAAACATTGTTTAGCAGGAAAAGTGCATCCGCTGGAAGGTTAAAACAATCTGTCAGTGTAGCTCAGCAAAGCTATGTCTTCCGTCCTGCTTTTGTTCTTCTGAGAGGAGATACTGCTCATACATTGTATTTTAAGTGCTCTTTTTTTCATTAATGTCTTTACAAAGGTGCTCTGTTTCCCTCTTTTTTAACTTTCTCTTCTTTTATCGTCCTGCCCGTCTTGTATACTTTGGCTTTTTCTTCTTGAAAATTTTCCATTGTACTCTCTGACACTGGCTGCTCTTTCTCATTTCATCTCTTTTGGTCATGAAAAATGCTGTTGTGTTCCTTCCATTTTCCTGCCTCCCTCTCTCTCCTGTCTTTCCTCATGTTGCGGGTTCTTTTGCTCTCAGACAAAAGGTACCAGATGTTGCAGGTGTTCTGCAGTCATTTGCAGGACATCCTCAAGGAACAGAAAGCCCTAAGACTGAGACTGATGAGGCCTCTGGGTTGCACCAACCTACCCATCCATGCTCACCTCCACAAGTAATAGCAGCCAACGCTCATAATGACCGTCATGGTTTTTCAGTGGCAGAATGATTGAAAGCTGCTGTGTTTTAGGTCGGTGGTTGAGGTTGTAAAGATGCTGCTGGACAGCATTGAAACATTAGAGGAGAAGCTGCACTCAGTCCAGAACAGTCCCTTTGCTGACAAATGCCTCACTCAGTTGGTGAGTTCTGACACATGCAGACATTTTTCAGATGTAGTGTGTTCATCTTGTGATGCCCTATTGTGTCTTACATTCTGGCTGTTCTGGGCCCTTGTTCCATCAATCTCATGTTTAAAACATCAGCATAAGGCAGTTTAATCCCACGACACATTTACACAAAAATACTCATACAATGTGCTTCTGCAAGTTTCCAATCAGTGTAAAACATAGAGATATATCTTTTAGTGTTGAGCTGTGTTTTTGGGTTGGATATCCTGTAGACCTGTTCAATATTTTTTCTGTCTGTTCTATCCTCATTTTGTCAATATCCAGAATACATCTCTTGCCCAATTGCTGAGTCAAGTTGCCATGGTGGAGAGCTTTTCCAACCAAGTCCTCCAGTGGAAGGAGGTACGCAGCAGTGTACTCGGGGATAGCTCCAATCAAATTACAACAATGGAGTAGCTTGCACACCCTCATGATGGACATTTCAGACAGAATTTTGAAATGCAGAGAAATGTAATGTCACTGTGTGATTATAAAATGTGATGAAATAAAGGAAACTTAAGGTCATGTCGTGAGCGTGGCATTTAACTACAAGGTGGAATTATCAATTTGCTAATTAGTGGTTATTTTATCTGGGAATAAATCGTTGTTCATCTGCATTTTAAAGGCGTCTACATGACTTAAACAGGGCGGAACGACAGTTTCCAGCTGATAATAAGCACGATCACATGATTAATTTTGGAAAAAGCTATGCCACTAATGTATTAGCACTAATGATTCACATTTATTACCATGTATGACTCATATTTGATACCTCCAAAGCCTCTCAAAAACAAGCAAGGAAACAACCACTCGTCAGAAAACATAAATCAATGTGAATAGGTGTGATCAAGTTGTGGAATATGTGAGAGGCAGCTGCTTGTTATACTGAGCTATATTACAACACAATCCAACTCATTTGTAGTCTGCTGAGAAGAATACTAATTCCTCAATTAATGATCTTGAGGATTACATGTAAATGATTGGGATTCAAGCCCAGTTAACTTGGATTATTGAATAGGGAATTATGAATTATCATGTGTTTCTCTTAAGGATCCACTTAAGTCATTAATTTGAAAGGCAGATCAGGCTTTTAATTAATGTTGTTCAATAATCATCTCAGGGGGGTGGAAATCTCCAACGGAAAAAAAAGGAGAGATTGCCCTGACTAATACTCCTAACTTAAGAATGGCGCCTTGATGGTGTTTCTTTGATAACCAGTATTCATGATGGATAATCAGTCATTGTCAAGACAGAAGGCAGAGGCTGTGTTTGCAGAGAACGCTTGTAGTATTGCATTGTGCTGACTTTATACTCAGGAAGCACAAGGATGCACTGAGATGCATTATGGAGTACAAATGGGAGTGAGGCAGTCTGTCTTAGAATATTTGGCTGTGCAAACCTGAATGTAGACACAAATCTTTTGCTTTACAGAAAAACAGTTGTAAAAATGAAAAAACAATGACCACCTGCTGTCAACTCTATACACCTACACGTTCAGCAAGTTCTTCCAGCGCATCCCAGAATAACACCTCTTAAAACCATTTGCATTGTGTGATTGTTTATCAACTGAATGAATCCCTCTGTGGGTGTTTGACTAGATACATTGCTGCTCTCACAATCTGGTTATTGATTGGTCGATTGATTGGTACCAACCAGCCATCCCACTGTCCATACACAAATACATGTATAGATCGGATTTCCACTGCTTATGTTTGCACCTGTGAATTCCCTCTCCCTGACCCCACATTCTTCAACTTGGTGATTCCCAAACCCCATGGGTCATTTGATGAATTCAACATTTTTTTTCTTTGGACTTTTCAACCCGTTTGCCTGGAGTCACATTCACCGGCTCCTGTCCATGTAGGCGGCCACAGCATGATGAGGTCAAAAGCGGTAAATCATCAGCCAAAGGCAGAGATGCTTTTTAGTAACAGTCTTCCAGGCATACTATTCTATTTTGGGCTTGTTTTGTTCATATCTTACTACTACTGTTTTCTTAGACGTGTAATTCCTCGTCTGAATTATTGCTTCCAATCAGTGTACGAGCTCCTTCACTAATACATCATGGGGATAGTGATAATTGATGTCAATAAATCAACCCCCTCCCAGGACGTTGCAGACACTTGACTTTTATTTTGACAGTTCCGGTCGGAAGCCTCATCCTCACGCTCTCCGTCCGCCCGGGTGACGTCTCTCACCGGCGTACACCGAACTGTCCTCTTCTTCCCCGGAGCCCAGAACGGCATCACGGCCCTCCGAATCGTCCGTCCTGCCCCCGTCGCGTTCTGGCGGGCTGCGACGGGCCGCCCTGCTGAAGGACGCGCAGCGGATGCCGCGTCGTTTTAGGATGATGGATCTGTGTCCAGTTCCGAATCACGGACCCGAATTCCAGCGGATTCGGTCGGGAGGCAGAGCGGAGTTGTGAATCCCGCACTGACCGATTAGTGATTTTTGATATTGTTCAACCATGTCACCATCACTGATGCACCTGCTCTCGCCGCTGGACCTCTTCGTGATGACCCGAACCGGACCCGCGTTCCTGGTCTGAGCGGGATCGGAGGAGAGGAGGAGTGGAGTAGGAGGGAGAGGTGGTGTGTGTGTGGAGGGGGGGGACGCTTGTATTTTTGGATGAGCACCGGCCGCTGGGCCGGATTTTGTGCGGAGGAGGAGGAGGTGGAGGAGGAGGGACGCTTGCTGGAGCCGCGGAGGAGGAGCGGACTGCCGCGGGGAGCGGATTGCTCAGCCTGATCCCCGCGGGGAGAGAAGCGGCGCGGCGCGGCGGCCAGAGGAGGATGTAAAGATGGATCTAGCTGTCGGGCTGCTGTGGCTGGTGACGGGCTACCTGCAGGGCGCGCACGGGCAAGGCGTGTACGGTAAGATGGTCACAACGCACGGAGTGGTGCTGTTCATGAACGTGCTCAACGACACCACGATCCGCATTACACTTCACACGCATGACCTTGTGTGAGGTTCGGGATGTGTATGTGTGTGCGTGTGTGCGTGGCGATGCGACTCGGACTGTATCTTTAATGCCTTGTTCAAAGGCATCCAGGGAAAGGTCCCCATCAAATGCCCCTGATATGCCTCCGCTACACCTTCTGATGGTGAGAGTGACCCGCTTCGGCACGTTTAAGGTCTTTCCTCTTTTCCCCGTTCCTTTCTATCTCTCTTTCTCTCAGTCCATCTCTCTTTAATTCTCCCTCTCTCAAGGTTGTGAGGCTGGGCGTTTGTGTTTCGTGTTTTATTTCACTGACCCCACTCTGACATTAGTAACACTGAAGGTGTCACTGTGTTTTAATTAGATGTAGTATCATTAACACTTTTCACTCACGCCCTTGAAATCTCAATATCGTGGAAATACCTTGAAATAAATCTGCAGAGGCACGCTGTGGCATTTTTCTGAATCATTGCAGTGTTTTATAGGGCAAACCCATTCCCTGAAATGTCTCATGAAGTGGTTTTTGTCAGCGCACATGAGGTTTTTATCGGTCCCCCAGCTGCTGCTCAATCTGTCTGCCAGCTGCCCACCTGTGGACGTAGGTAACAGTGTCCAGCCGTGAGTAGTATTCTTATGTAGTATTCATGATACTCACGTAATGTTCTAATTACGTTAACACATTGTGTCCCCACAACAATAGAAAATTCCAGCAATAGTGAGGTGTTTCTGGCACTCTCACTGCACACACAACATTTTAATGCTATTTATCACGGATAGAGTGGCTTGATGGGGCCTAGACAACATGCCTGTGATGAACGGTGTTGGTGACCATCTACAGTGTATACAGGGACTGCACAGAGCTAGGAACTCCTCCAAGGAAGACTTGGAGTGGAAAAGTTTGGAGGAGGCCAGCCAGTAAATCGACATGCTGCAAGCATGGACGGCTTGAGCGAGCGTGGAGGCACAGGTGTCAGTATTCATAGAAGGTCACCATGTATGCCTCGGAATGTTCAATGTGGTGTGACGGATAACAAGAGAGTGCACTGGATCAAGTCTTGGAATCGTTCATCTCCTAATGATTGACAATCCATAGAGCGCCACTCCATGGAGTGCCAACTGTCCTCTGTTAAGCAGAGGACAGTTGGCGGGTGAAGAATGCGTAGGCATGGAGCTCCTCTCTTTAAGCAGAGAGGACAAGGAGTTCTCCCTTTTTACACTTCAGCTTCAGGGGCAGTAGAATGGATAAGAAATCTTTGCTTTCCTGAGGTTTCACAACATGATACCAGAGACTCCAAAGCCCTCTCAAGACACGGTCATGTGGTCTCATGAAGGCATCATGGATGCCAGGTACTGCAAGCAGCTCTTTTAAACAGAAAAGGGCTCATACAAATACAGGCAAAAAGTCGCAATTTTTAGCCGAGATCAATATTCAAGGGCAAGAGAGAGGGGCTAAACATGCACACTGAGTCACTCATATCAAACCAAAGAAAGGTCATGGATACACATGAGGAGAATCACTTGACAGTCCAGTGATGAGTGTATGGAAAACAAAGTCGATATACTGTTACGTTGTTGAAATGCAAACAGTGAGAAATTGAAAGTGTAAATGGGGGAGGAGCCGACATGGATTTTTTTGCAAGAAACTTCATTCAACTTCATTCAATGGCTGTAGCCCAGAGCCATTGTTAGTCCTCTTTATTCTGTACCCATTTCTGTGTGCATAGTATCATGACTTTTGTCGAGTTCTAAACAGACCATTATGCTGCTTTGAGGCGTTGATTTGAAATTTTTCTCATTTCAAGTCCAAAGTTTTGTGTATTTCTGCTCTGACGTCAGATGCTGCCGCTACCGTACCCACAACTAATCTTTAACGTGTGACAGATTACAGGCAAACGGGGTGTTTCAACAAACAAGAGGCGTATCATTATTCACACTTTTGCAGAGACGTGGTGAAAGATTGTGGTTATGAATGTGAGTGTCGAAAATGTCACTCCAGAGGATTTTCCAAGTAATTCCTAGTGGTATACAATAGAATAGGAAATGGGAGGGATTAGGGCAAGGACATCTGTGCCTCCATTTCACTTCGGACATTCGGCGAATAGAGGCTTTACAGTGATGACAGGCACAGTGACTCCCTTTATTGTTCTGGTTGTGGAGTGTAGCAGTTCTGCCACATACATCTGTGCTTCACTATTGCTTCAATATTAACATATACAATACACACTAATCAATGTTATCCTGTTTTTGTGGATACTCTACATTTCCTTTTCCGTCAGTAACTTCCATTCTAGCCCTGTTTCTGCTGGTGTACGTTGTCTGTGGGATCTCAATGATGCAGGATTTTCTCCTTTTGGCCTCTCTGCTATTATGACCAGTCAGCAGTTGGAGAGTACCGCACTTTCCAGGGTTATGCAAATCAGCCCTTTATGTCTTGGTGGGACATTTAAGTGTGGCCCCCTCAGTACGTGTTAGCATCAGTATATCAATCAGATCATCAAAAATAAATAGTTGACTTATCGTTAAGGGTTGTTGCACAACAGGGAAAGTTAGTAAAATTGAACAAAGCAGCACTGGAGTATCAGCGGCAATGTTTTATTCATCCAGCTATCTAGCTATCCATCCCTGTCTTCGCCGCTGCTCTCCATGTGGGTCACAGGGACAATAAACTGTCTATAAACCCATCTTCCCTTCCAGTCTTTGTGGGATATTCCGAGCCGTTTCATACGACAGTCGTTCTGCTCGGATGTGCAGTTAAGAATTACACATGCAATATAGCACCAAGCCCACAGGCTCACCCTGCTCCTCTCTAAAGCCGAGTATGTCAAGTGGCGTGAGTTAGGGCCCATGTGCGTGGCTGTGCACATCTGTATTGCAGTGCTTGCTTTGCGATTTCTCTGTAGAATGTACATTTCATATTGTAATCAACACTGAAAGGAACGAGTATAGGGAGGCTCCATACAACAACGCAATGAATTACACAGTAAATTAACCTCTGACTGGCACAGCGCGTGTTGTAGAAATTGGAGCAGATGGTTTGATGACGTCAGGTGGATGAAAGATTAATCTGGTTAAAATGCGATGAAAAAACTGTAATGCCTTAAATGAGCTGCGGCTAGTAATCAGCCTTTATGCAAAGTATAAATGCAAATCATCTGGCGGAAACAACAATGGAACGGAAGGAAGGAAGCAGTGTGTGTACCACGAGTTTGCACATGATTTAAAAGGGAAAAAAGGGGTACCACAACAATAACAGGCTCCAGCTGATTGCAGTGGATCCCGGCTGTAGGACGAGATCCCAGCAGAGGTGAGGGAGAAATCAGACAGCACATTCTATAGAGGGAAAAGGAATAAAAACTGTCAGTCCCCCAGGCAATCATACATTCATAAAGTCTAAAGGTGCTATATTTGCTGCACCTTGTCCTTTTCTGTAATCCTGCATCCCCTCAGGCCAGAACTACATCACCTTGGCCCCTTTGAATTTCACCTTCCAAACATGAAAAAAAACCTGCGGGGCTTCATCCAGGAGCTCTACTTTGATTCCTCGCGCAATCTCTCCCAGCGTGCGTGTGGGTCGCACAGTGTGTGGTGATCGCCCACACGGTGGGTGTTTCCCATGTTGTCCTCAGGGCAACATTCAGACAGAGTGCCCATTACCGTGCCACGTGTCATGCTTAACATCCGCCAGGCCGAAGCTGGCGCAGCCACAATGGAAGGAAAACGTACGCCTTCATAATGCGTGTGAACGCTGGCAAGATTTCTCCCTTTAATGATCAAACATTTGCCAGCCAAATCACTTTGGATTTCTTTGGCAGGTGTTTTTATTTGTTTTGCCTTTATTAATCCAAGGGGGAACTGCTCCTCTGCATTTCAGCGATGCACTTTTCTCTTGAGGAAAGTGGACTGCTCGGTAAGGAGCTCGCATGGTAGGTAAGGCCAGTGTCTTGCCTCAGGGCAGGTCAACGTTGATCCCAGGGACCAGCATCTCCCTAATAAGTGGAGGACTGCTTGACTGAGAGTCTGTGCCTTTGCCCACAGCTGAAATGGAGAGGATGCTCTGTAGTCCACTACACGAGGCAAGCTTCCTTACCAGATGCAAGAGAAATCAGTTAAACTCTGCCTTTTTAATGTTTGGACAAGTTTGCTTTATGCAGAGCAAACAATTTCACATTATTGCCTGCCTGGTGTTTGAGAATTCTGCAGTTTAATGAAATTCCCCTGTAACTGTAATCTTGTTCTTTTCTTTACATCTCCAATAAACACCAATAAACACCAATAGAATTTGTATTCAGCAAAAAAGACTTTGAAAGCTGGAAATGTAGAACTCAGAGTTCTCTCAGAGACAGCAATACTGTATTACTCACCACAGAATTCCCAGTTTATCAGTGATTACAATTAATAGTGGTAATTATCCTAAATACCATGTAATGAGTTTATTTGTAGTGGCAGGTGTGAAGGTGTCGCCTCTGTTTTCACACGGGTTTATCAGTGTATCATTAAAGTTAAGTGTTTTGTTAATTCTGTGAGGTGTGGCAGTGTGGTTGATCTACTGTTCAACCTAATGACGATCCAGAATTTTCACGATCGTCATCTCACATGTGAGAGGTTGGGTCCATCAAACATAATTTTCATCTTCACAGTGGAAGACTTGTCTACATGACTACATTTGAATACCTGAAGGACAAATCTCTCTTACCAGAGGTTACTGTCACGTCGCTTGACAGAGGCAGTCTTAGGGCAAGTCTTCTCATTTTGAATGTGAATTGGCACATCTTAAGCTGAAATGGATGTAATGAACATTTCAGACGAGCCTCTCAGTGTGTAATTTGTGAATAATATTCTCTACTCAAAGGGGGGTCTCAAGTTTCCATTCGCAAGTTTCCAGAGAATGAATATCGCAGGCAAACTAGAATTGTGAACGAACGCAAACTGACAACCTCTTCTTGTAATGCTGCGTGCGTGTATTTATGTGTGTTTGATGACATGAGCTACAAACGTCAGCAGGCAGCAAGAAAGAAAACGGTCCCAAAACTCTAAAAATGGGTAACGGGAGAAGGAAAATCCAGCCTCTTCTCTGCTCATTTCTCCCTGCCACCTTCTCTCTGATCACCGAGTTTTTTCTCTTCCATGTCAGCTGCTCCTTTCTCCGTACTCGTAATCTTCCCTCCTCTACAATTTGTATGACTCAATGCCAGCAACGAAATATCAGCCTTTCGGTAAGAAGGATCAAGAAGAGATCATCGAAATTAGAATTGGAATTTGTATCGTAAACTTTGTTTTTTTTTTGGCCATTTGTTACATTGCTACAGCTGCTCAAGCACCATATTGAGGCTTAGACCCAAGTGCTGTGTTCATGAGCTGCATCCAAATACCTGCACATTAGGGATGTGTGCCGCACTGTGATCTTCAAATCAAAAATTGAGATTCCGATGGTGAATGTTTTTTGATCACCTCTGTTTCTGTTTTGTTTGTTTTCCCAACAGCACCGCCCACTGTGCGCATTGTGCACTCTGGCCACGCCTGTAATGTGGAAGAGGAGCGTTACAGTGAGCGTGTTTACACCATCAAAGAGGGAGAAATGCTGGAACTGCAGTGTCTGGTGACAGGACACCCCCGACCTCTGGTAACTCTCAGTCATAACCCTTTTTTTAAATGCTGGTAACACTCATTTTGTACTGGACGTATGATTTGTGCTCCTCGAGAAACTCCTGAGGCTGACTTAGAGGATATGGGAAGACAGGCACAGAACTAAGCACAGATTCCCAAGTCTTTGTCCTTGGAATGTTTGAAAATGAGTGACTTTGCCTTGACTGTTCATTAATTGAAGGGATTCTTGGGGTATCTAGTCATTAGCTGGCTCATGGCACCATTTCAAGTTACTGTATATGCTCCATAATCACTGAATAATAGGGTTATGTAAATTCAGTGTCAGCATTCAATACCAGCACAGTTCAGCATAATTGCAGTATGGAGCCTTTTTTGCATAATGTGACGTAATGGGACCAAATTGCAGGAATATTATCCATCTGAGATTTGATCCCGTTGGATACTGGGATCAAGTCTCATACTTGAAGGGGTATGGAGAGTGGAACATGGAGTATGGAGTATGGAGTATGGAGTAGCAGGCTGCTCTCCTCACCCATGTGTATCATGTTTTTCAGCCATTAAACATGTATTGATTCCTTACAAACAGGAAGTATACATTTTATCTATCATCATATTCCCACCACAGATGCTCCCCCAACACTCTTTTTCCATGCTTCAACATTGTCAATTTTCATAATTCAAGCTCAGAGTATTATTCACACTGAGGTAAAAAACACGTAAAAATCACAACTCTTTTGTGTCTTTCAAATGAGCACCGCTGTTCATCTTTAGAAACAAGAGTGATGTTTTGTCGTCTTACGCAGGTGCTACTATTCCTCATTTTTGTCCTTTCTCTGTAGCCTGTTTTTCAAATTCAGTCTATAACGTAGTATTAAAAATCTCCCAAAAAGAAATGTCAGGACACATTGTCTTGTTGATCTTGTGCAATCTCTTTTCCTCTTAATTTCTTATTTTTTGTGCCTAGCCATCATACCAAATTTGTCCCACATTTATTCCTTCCTGTTTTTCTACAATCTGTTTCAGTTAATCCTGCCTGTCCGCCGTTTAATTTGTTTACATTTTCTTATCTGTCCCCGTTCAACCCCGCCTTTGTCAATTACTTTCATCCTGTTTATTTGCCGACTTTTCCATGTAAATCTCGTTTCCTCGTTCACCTCTCCTTTTACACTCTCCCCGCGCCCCTCCACCCTCCATCTCTCTGCAGATGCTATAAATAGAAAGCTGCTGGCATGCAGCGTGGATGTACACACAGCTAAGCAAAAACACAACAAAACAGCCACGCACACATTTACATGCACAGGAAAAAACAGCAAATCGGACATAGTACACACATTCGTTTTCGACCCTCTTTTTTTTCTTGGGAATGGTTCTGCCTTGAGCTCTCCCTCTCTCTCTTTCTCTCTCTCTTTCTCTCTCTCTCCCTCCTTGCCATGTAATAATCCAGTGCACACTTATGCTGATCGATGGTGTGTGTCCCTAGAGATTTAAGGTAGCAAATTGCTCAGTTTAATGCTAAATGGAATGTACTTACTCACAGATTTCATTCAAAGTGCTTTGGAATGATCTCACATTCTGCCATTCATATGCTGATGGAAGGAACCGACTGTGGAGGGTGCCAAGGTGCACAACAGGAGAGGCTAGAGATTCGGCGTCTGACTCTAAAATGATTCCACGGGCGGCTCAGGAGGGGCCTGGGCCCTGGACTAGAACTCTGCCATTATTGTAAAAGCTATCCAGCGGGAATCAGAGCATGTTGATCACCTCATCCTCTGCCCCTCTTCTCTATGCAGATTCGCTGGACTAAAACAGCAGGCGGTGCCTCAGACCGTCAGGGTGATTCCTCGCTGCTCAATGACACGCTGAGGATTGCTGCCATTTCCCGTCATCAAGGGGGGCGCTACTATTGCAAAGCCGACAATGGGCTGGGTTCCCCTGCCATCCGATCCATAAGGGTGGATGTCTACTGTGAGTGTGAATACGACACACATGAGTCTTACAAATATACACACACCACCCATGTGTCTCAGGTGGTCAGTGAACAAAACTGTCACTGTCGTCCTTAAAGAGCTCATAAAAAGTAGACTATGCAATGTTAAACCCCCAAAACACAACATGAACAACACTCAAAAAAAGGCAAGAGATTTGTCAAGAATGAAATCCAGGTTTTAAAGTTGCAGTCCTGTGACTTTAGAGTGTTAGAGCAGAAGATTTGTCATTTTAATTATATTTGCAGGGACTCCTGGTGGTGAAGGATAAACAACATCTGATTAATGTTGCTGTGTGTTAACGAGTGCAGACAGATTCAAAATCCTGTTCTAATCAGTGGCACTTCACAAAGACATCCAGGCATCTAAAAGCCCTCTAGGAAGACTCGGCAAAGCAGGACAAGGGACATCTTCGACCCTCTCATTGGCCCCACAAAGGTCCACGATGTCTACAACCCACTGCTGGCAGTACTTGTCAGCTGGTATTGGTAAAGAGATCCTCTCTCCTCTGCCTGTTGTCTGGATTTCTATCTGGATGTTCTGTGCAACAGGGAGGGTGGGATGAGCAGGATGACACCAAAAACAAAGATCTGGAGCAGTTGTACACGTGTCTGCCATGGTAATACGCAATATCAATGAATGATGAGGAGGCTGTCACAGCTGTTGTTATCAACACCCATCTCTGCTATTTGACTCTGAGGCTGAGAGACTGCTCTCATTATGCCTTTTGATGATTGATTTACTTACTGTGTAGCAGTGATGTTTTTCATTGAAACATTGATACACGTAACTATTAATTACAGTAGCAATATTGCTCATTATTTCCCTGAGATAATGTCTGTGATGACTTTCTCCGTCCAGTGAGACAATATGTTCTGATTCCGTCCTCCTGCAGATCTGGATGACCCAGTGATCACAGTGCACCAGAGCATTGGTGAAGCAAAGGAGCAGTTTTACTTTGAGCGGACGGTGTTTTTACGTTGCGTCGCCAATTCCAATCCACCGGTGCGTTACTCCTGGAGGAGAGGGAAGGAGATGCTGACGCAGGGCTCTGACTCCGGGGTGGAGATATACGAACCATTTTTCACGCAGGTACTATCCGAAAAATAAAGACAAAACGATCTTCAAGATATAACTGGTTTGGCAGGACCCATAAAAATCCCTCTGCACCCGCTGTAACATCTATTTAAAAGTTAAATTTTTACATCTCACTCTTCACAGACTTTCTCTGTCATTCAGGTTTTTAAAAGTTCAGCGGCAAAAACAAGCCATGACTAAGTCTGTCATGAATTTAGATATGAGTAACCTGGCAGCGACTGCATTAATCCTGTTGACTTCACCTTTCACCATCGCTGTGATCAAAGAGCAAAAATACAGTTTAAGTCCTCCAGCTGCCTTCAGAGCCACGACCGTGACCTCAGACAGGAGGCGCAGCGCTCACCCTGCTCACTTCCTTCTCAACCAGGCCAGGGTGCTTTAATCCGGCCAATCACCAGAAAGTTTTCAGGCCAGATTGGTACTTTCGTGCAGGTGGAATGTCTTCTGCTCCTGAATGTTTTCGGCACACTCTTTAACTTCCTCATGAGGCTTAGAGAGGATCCTGGCAGCCATACTTGCAGGAACATCTCATTTGTACCAGAGGATGAGGCAGGCACTCCGTCTGCCAGAAGAGATAAGAGACATTTGGCAGTAAGCCGAAGAGACTCTGGGGATGAGGGAGCTCTGAACACCTCCTGAAAAAAAAGACTAGGGCGAGGAGAGGGAACAGCACCGAGAAGAGGATGGAATTCTGACTTGGATTTAATAACAGTGATTTATAAGTTGGACGTAATCTTTTGTTTAAAGTTCTTCCAACATTGGCGCTTCTGTGTTTTTTTTGCAGGGTGAAACAAAGATACTCAAGCTAAAGAATCTACGTCCGCAGGATTATGCAGTTTACACGTGCGTGGCTTCTGTGAGGAATGTGTGTGACATTACAGATAAGAGTGCACACTTCAGTCTAAGCAACAACACCGGTAGTCTCACACACCCACACACACATGCTCACTCACGTGCACAGTTAATATTTTACGATTAACTGTGATTCTTCTGTTGCTATGTTTCCCCCTCACTAGCTCCACCCTCTATTAAGCTTCTACTTGACGACCCTCTGGTGGTGAACCCTGGAGAGACGGTCACCTTGGTCTGTGTGGCGTCAGGTGGCGACCCTCCTCCCACTCTCAGCTGGGTGAGAGTGGGTGACGGGGAGGTGGAGCTTCCAAAGAGAAGTGTGGTTAAAAGTGGCGTACTGACTATTCCAGGTGTCACCATGGATGATGGTGGCACCTACACCTGTGTGGCCTCCAACTATGTTGGAAACCCAGCCAGGAAGTCCATCAGTGTGCTGGTCAGAGGTAAGACACACTCACTCAGTCACACACACATGCTTGAGCCACACTGGTCTAGCTTGAAATATTCCATAGGTCTGCGGAAAGGCCGTTTTTGGATCACGCCAGACCCGTACCACAATGATGACCACATCCAGATTGGCAGGGAGGTTAAGATCAGCTGTCAAGTGGAGGCCACCCCACCAGAGGAGCTGCAGTTCAGTTGGCTGAAGAACGGGAGGCCTCTGAGGAGCTCAGAGCGAATGGTCATTACCCACACCGACATCGAAGTCACTCCGGGAAACACCAACCTTGACATTATTGACCTCAAGTTCACGGATTTTGGCACGTACACCTGTGTGGCATCCTTGAGGAACGGTGGCATCCCTGAAATCAGCATTGACGTCAACATATCCTCCACCACCGGTGAGTTTGAAGAAATCTGCTGTGTGAAAGGCTGCCCCTTGTAGATTTGAGGACAATTTGTGATCTTTACAGTTACATTTTACAACAATAGCAAGCATACAATAACAAATCGGATGCTGGGCTAAGTTACTTATCCCTGTACAGTTCCTCCAGAGTTAACTGTTCCCAGGGGACGCTCTCACCTCATTGCCCAGGAAGGAGACACAGTGGACTTGCAATGTTTAGTGTCTGGGAAACCTAAACCCATAATTCTGTGGTCTCGGGTGGAGGAGGTCGGAGCAGCAGCGGCGGCGTCGTTAATGCCGGACGGCTCGGTGCAGATGGAAAGCTACGACGGGATCCTGCGCATCACTAATTTAACCAGAGAGATGAGCGGGTCGTATCGCTGCCAGACAAGCCAGTACAATGGATTCAATGTGAAGCCAAGAGAAGCCTTGATACAGCTGGTGGTGCAGTGTGGGTATTTATGACAATACATTTGAAAGAGAACCTGCATACATGTATGTGTACAACGATCTATAGAGGCATAGTTCACACAGACTTAAGCTTCCTAGAGGATGATTCGTCTCAACAAGCTTCATCGGTCTAACATTCGAAGTATTACTCACAACATTAAGGTGCAAACTGATAAATATCGTACCTTCTGGACTAAACTTACCCTAGTGAAAAGTCTCTCCTTCGGTATAACCTCTCGCTATCAATCTCTTTTTAAAATATTTATTCGCCGCGCGTGGCTGAAATTCGCAGTAAGCAAACTCGCATTTCTCTCATTTCAGTCCCCCCCACGGTGGAGCCTGTGTACACGGAGGTCCGGCAGGCTCTAGGTCGGGCTTTCAGCCTGTCCTGTCGGGTCGTCCGAGCCCACCCGGCGCGCCTCCTGCGGTACGAGTGGAAGCTTGGGTCGCGCCTCCTCACTGTGGGACAGTTCAGTGACCAGAAAGATGAAACCAGCTATCACGTCCGAGCGCTGAATCGCGAGGGCTACGGCGAGTACACCTGTGACATCAACAATGAAGCAGGAGCCGGTCGCTGCACTTTTCTTGTCACAGGTGTGCCAGCTGGACTTCTGCTTGCTATTTAGTCTAGCAATGTACCTTACCTTAACGTTGTCTTGGTGTTTGACGCTTCTCATTTGTGCCCTCCTCTTGTCTCCTCAGGTAAAGCCTATGCCCCTGAATTTTACTTTGATACCTACAGCGCTCTGTGGCAAAACCGACCTCGAGTATATGGTTTCAAGCTACAGTGGACACAGATGGAGCCAAATGCTGTGGATCGCATCCTGGCCTACCGCCTTGGTATCAGACAGGTCAGCAAATGTCAATGAGTTGCCCAAGCACTTACTTCACTGCATCTTAGCCACATCAGAACAGGCGATCTTATGTCCTATGATTTGATATTCAATATTACAGGGAATCTATAATTCTTTATTGTATTGGTAAGCTCTAAAATCTCAGCACTATTAATGTCATTCTCCTGTGGAGACAATATAATATCTCACAATTTCTGCTGTGGAGAGTGATTTGTGCACTGGCACATTGAAAGCCTGACTTGCTGCACAACGCCGAGACTCCCGCTGAAATAGGTTGAGTTTATCAGTAACCGCAGTCACACTGACAAAGCTACCACAGCTTCCGGATATTAGAGGAGAGTGACAAGATTTAAGACAGTTCCCATATTTCTCTCTGCCTCTCTAAACATTTGCGACAGGTAGGGGGACGCAGGGTGGGATGCACAGTAAGCCAGTGCAGGTCAGCAGCGTGGCGGTGGGAGGAGACACCATAATGTCACATCCAACCTTAATGTCACATTGAAAGGGTCTATTAATAGAACTCTGACAAGCCTACAGGGAGGAGCGTAGCTATAAGTGAGGTAAAGCAGGGAGGACAGGCAGTGATAACACAGATCAGCTTGTTAGCAGAGGGTTGCAAGTTTGAGTCCCATAGGTATCACTTGTCAAGCGAATCAGTGAGACAGAGATGACAAAACTCATACACGCACAGGCGCACGAAGCAAGGAGGGAAGGTCTCTTCAGCTTATGCAGGAGAGTACCGGTTGCCATGGCGATCATTTCATTCACACACGCCAGTGTTGCCTCGAAGGTGAGGACGGAAAGAAGAGGGAGAGACCGAGAGGGACGGGAACAAGAGTAACTATCATTTCCTGCAACGAGCAATATGTGTGCTGATGTGTGTATCAGATAGGACAGTCTCAGTGGTGGGAACAGGAGATTCCCATGGAGGGGACGATCCAGAAAGGGGAGCTGTTGACCCACAATCTGACCGAGCTCATCAAGCCAGAGAGCTATCTGGTCCGCCTGACGCCCGTGACACGCTCTGGCGACGGTGATGCCACCGAGCGCACCATCACGTACAGCGGTACGAGGAATCATTATCTTCATTTCATCACCCTGCCGCTCGGGCTCCACAGACTCTGCCACCATGCATCAGGTCACTTACTTGTATGTGCACTTGACCGTGGTGTGTCTCTACACCGCTGCCCCAGAAAGTGTGTGTATCTGCAAGATTTAGGGGGTGAATGTGCGCTGGAAGTAATATGCAAAGAGTGTTTACAATTTCTGCAACCGATTATGGTTACGGGTAACATCAATATATCTTGTTTAGACTAAAGCAAAGATTTAGTCTGGAAACACAATATTAGTGCGCAGTATATACTTTTGTGTCACAACATCATCAAAAGAGGTGCAGTTACTATCCTGTAATACAACAGACATGGCAAATGCTCATCTTTTAGATAAAAATGTAATACCGTAGCGCAAACTGCATGGGGTACATACACACTTCCCTTTTTCACTCTGATATAT